>RBNK01000452.1:0-25664 GCA_003990785.1 Endogone sp. FLAS-F59071 | reverse complement strand
TTTTTTTTTTTTTTTGTAAAAAAAATATTATGACTAAAAAGAATGTTTTAATTGTAATAACAATAAAGAGGGTTTAATCATTAATTGATGAGATGAAGAAGAAAGAGAGATTATTAAGTTTTGTTGTTGAGGGTGTGCCAAAACTTTCCTGCAATAAGAGTTAGATAACAACACTAATAAAGATTGAGAGAGAAATAAAATAAAGATTTTTAATCAAGCTTTGCAAAAGGCCAAAAATAAAAAAATATTTGATTGACCTTTTCAGTATAGAACTCTTAATTAAAAAAGTAGTGGCAGATGAGATAGAATCACTATCTGTTGTAATCAATGTCAAATTATATTAGACTGAAATGTTACTGCTTACATTAGGAAACTATTTTCAGTTCATAGTCTATAACTAGCATCTGTGCTTGTAGGCTGTTTATAGGCTGTTTACAGGCTGTTCTAGCCAGTTCATGGTTTGTAATATTATTCTAGAGATGTTCAAAGTTTGTGATATTGTTCTAATAGAGTTCTAGGATAATTTGTAGCTGTTTGCCAATAATAGTTCATAGTCTATAACTAATATCTATATCCATAGCTATTTTGTTTATAGCTCTTAGTAAAATAGTTTACAGCTCTTAGTAAAATAGTTTATGAATTAATTAACTATTTTTCTAATATATAAAGATAGCTAGAGATATAAATATTCTCAATACCATATATCAGAAAAATAGTTAATTAATTTATGAACTATTTTACTAAGAGCTGTAAAGTATTTTATTAAGAGCTATAAACAAAATAGCTACAGATATAGATGCTAGTTATAGACTATGAACTATTATTGGCAAATAGCCACAAACTACTCTAGAATATCACTAGAACAATATTATGAACCATGAACACCTCTAAAACAATATTACAAACTATAAACTGACTAGAATAGCCTGTGAATAGTCTGAGAACAGTCTATAAGTACAGATACTAGTCATAGACTATGAACTGAAAATAGTTTCCTAATAATTGTTTTTATTTTACTCTTTTACATTATCATAAGTAACCTTCAAGTGCTTTTCACCTTTATTTAGTTACTTAGTTTCATTAAAGACTAGACTTAGTATACTATTTGAGCTTTTTCTGAGAAGCTCATTCTTATTTAGTATATAATTAATTTTACTCATAGCTTTATCTTGAATACTAAATAGATATACTTCATAATGTTATAGACTAAAATATATATACTTAAAATTGAGCAAGTGTAGAAAATATTTCAAAGGTCTTAGTAAGTTATATAGTAGTATCTTAAGAAGAGTATATATCTGTATAAGTGTTAACTAGTAAGAATAAGTATAATCAATTAAATAAAATATATATTTATTAGAATCTTAAAACTATCTCAATTGCTTACTCCTTGAGTAAGGCTTTAGTATTCTTTGGATTATCTATTGTAAGTTTTCTTAGCTTATTGCAGTCTGAATTTTATTATTAATTACAAGTAAGGTATTTATAAGAAATTACAAGGTGCTATATGGGCAGCTACCTAGATTACTACTTGAATTTTTGATTGACTTGGCTAAATATAAGATACAAATTGATTGACTAAGATATAATAGTAAAATAATATATTAGGTTATAATATAATTAAGTATTAAAATAATATATTAGATCAAAATACTATTTTAGATTATAATGATATTACAGATTATAATAATACTAAGGGTTATAATAATACTAAAAGTTATAATGTTACTATAGATTATATGACTGTGATCAAAATTGGTATTATTACAAAATGTTCCATTACATCTTCTTCTTTTCTTCAAGTTAGACTTTAAGATATAGTTTAACTTAGAGAAATTTCTTTGTAATTGTTTTACTTTCTCCTCTAGCTTTTTTATATTATTTTGTATAAGTTGATTCAGTTGGAATATACTGCACTAGAAATGGTTAAGAGTATCAGACTTGTACTTGAATAATTAATAGATCTGCTCAGCCATTTTTGAAGTATAGGCAGGGAGTACCCCTTTAAGAGCTTGTTGGCAGATCTTCTTATTCTTCTGGTTCTAGATATATTCAACTTCTTCTTCTTATAGTTATGTGATTCAATAGTATTCTTTCTATTTACTGATTTATGCTAAGTGTTGTCTTCTTTAAATATTATATAGAATTGATCAAGTCTTCTATAAGGTCAATCTTTCTATTTCTTTGAGGTCTTCTAGAGGTTCTATATGTTGATAGGCCTCAATCAGGCTGACTTAGACTTTATAGAAGTTGTTCTAGTAGGGCATAGTATTTCTTAAGGCAGTTTTAGTAAACAATGTAAGGTAGGATTATTCTTGTCATTTTTTATAACTAATATATTATTTCTTTTATATTTACAATATAGTATAGTTCTTCTCATTTTAGATCTAGTTTTGCTAACCATGATGACTCTACTATATTTCAGTATAGTAAAACTTAGTCACTGATCTTTAACTTTTTTGTTTATTTATATTCTTTATTGTAGTTCTTCTTTTGGTGAGCTTGTATACCTTGTTTTCCTCTTAATCCATTATCTCTTTATCTCTAGTAGTTGAAATAACTATCTTGCCAAGTTGCATTGTCTGCTTAAAAGCTTTGTCTTATTAATCTTTATTCAACGATTATCTTTGTATCAGCTTCTTGAGCTTTTTAATAATAACTTCAGATACTTATACTAGTTTCTTCCTTGGGTAAGGAGTCTTTCTAGTAGCTGTGTGACTAACTGTTTTAATGAGGTAGACTTCTAAGGATTCTTTTTCACTGAATTCTTTATTTTCTTCCTTAATTTTCTATACTATATTGGTATAATTAGCCTTCTTGACTTCTTTCTTTTCTCAGCCTTTCTTTTAACTTCTAGTTTGGCAATTCTTGGTAAAGTAACCACATCTTCTATAAAGAAAACAATTCATCTTAATCTTGTTTCATTCTTTAGCAATATAGATCTCTCTTGGCTATTTATTCTAGCAGATCACCTTAGCTTCAAGATTAATAATATATACTGTCATTTCAGAGAACATCTTAATAATCTTCTCTATTTCTTCTTTATATGTTATCTTTCCTGATTTTGCTATAACTGCTAGCTTAATAGTATTTTCCTTAGGTAGTTTAGCTGATGCTAATACTATATAGACTATAGGTATTTTAGTGTTAAACTTCTTATACAAGTCTTGTAGTAACTTATTATATAGAGATATAGAGTATCCTGCTTTAGTATCCCAAAAAGCTTGTATTATTCTGACTTTTTCTTCTATCTTTTGGAGGCCAAACCTCTTAATGTGGTATTAGTGGTCTATAGGTAAGCTATTTATAAATATCATTTCTTATATAACTGGGCTGGTTTCTCTATAAAGTTGTATATACTGATCAATAATAGTAATTTAATTATCTAGGTACTGGTTGATTAACATCTTTATATTAAATAACTATTTCTTGATTAATTTTTGTTTCTATTTAGTAAAGTATTTTTCTTCTAACCAGGTTTGAGTGATTTCCTAATAAGCAGCTACTATTACTCTAGCAGCAGCTTCTTCTCTAGCTGCTGCAGTTGCTGTAATGAGTAATCTTCCTAATCCAGTAGCTATTATATCTATTAAGACTAAGTAATAGATTTCTCTTATAAATCCTCTAAGTTGGGTAGCTAGAATAGTGATTCATTAGGTACTAGCCAGTTCTTTAGCTGCAAAGTAACTCTTTAAATCATCTAGGAATTCCTAGATATATTCCTTAGTATATCTATAAAAGGTAGGTAGTCTGTCTATATGATTTCTTCATTCTCTTGAAGTTTTCTCTTAGGTAAATATAGTAATACAAGCAGTGGTAGTAGTAGGGCTGTTCTTGCTTTTATCTTTCACTATAGATTTCAGCAAGTTAAGTTATACAATATAGATAACAAATCAGTTAAGGTATCAATTGATATTTCTACTAGTCAGTACTAATTGTTATAAACTAAAATATATTAATAGCAAAATACTCAGATTTGAGCAAATATAGAAAATATATTTTAGGAGTCTTAGTAAGTTATGTGGTAGTATTTTAAAAAGAGTATATGTATAAGTATTAACTAGTAAGAATAAGTGCAATCAATTGAATAAATATATATCTGTTATAGTCTTAAAACTATTTCAATTACTTACTCCTTAAATAAGGCTTTAGTATCTCTTAGATTGTTTGTTGTAAGCTTTATTAATTTGTTATAGTTTGAATTTTATTGTTAATTACAAGCAAGGTATTTATAAGAAATTACAAGGTACTATATAAGCAGTTACCTAGGTTACTATTTGAATTTCTGATTGGCTTAGCTAAATATAAGATATAAACTGACTGGCTAAGATAAAATAATATGTTAGGTTATAATATAATTAGGTAGCAAAATAATATATCAGATCGAAATACTATTTTAGGTAATAATAATATTAAGATTTATAATAGTATTATAGGTTATAATATTATTATGGGTTATAATGTTATTATAAGTTATATAACTATAATTAAAATTGATATTATTACAAAATGTTCTATTACAATAAATACTCTGTGATATTTGCTTGAAAAAGATTCAATTATTCTATTTAGTAAGTTATTCTATTTGATAAGTTTTTATTCAATTTAGTATATATTATAATAGAACATTTTATGATGACACTAATTTTGATCACAGTTATTATAATCTTTAGTATTATTAAGATCTTTAGTATTACTAAGATCTTTAGTATTACTAAGATCTATAATTATATTATAACTTAAAATAGTATTTTGATCTAATATATTATTTTACCACTCAATTATATTATAACTTAATATAGTATTTTATTTTATTTTAGTTAATAAATTTGTACTAGAAGTTTTGGGTAGCCACCCATATAGCACTCCCTTCAACTTGTATAAATACCCCTTTTGCAATTATTAATTAAATTTAGACTGTAACAAGTTAAGAAAGCTTACAATAGATAACCTGAGGGATACTAAAGCCTTACTCAAGAAGTAAGCAATTGGGATAGTTTCAAAACTCTAACAGATATACATTTTATTTAATCAATTATACTTAATTCTTGCTAGTTAACACTTATACAAGATATACACTCTTCTTAAAATACTATTGCATAATCTGCTAAGATCCTTGAAATATATTTTCTGCACTTGCTCAATATCAGAGTATTTTGCTATTAATATATTTTAGTTCATTACAATTAGTGTCAACTGGTAGGAAATCAATTGACACCTCAACTGATTTGCTATCTATATTGCATAACTGAACTTGCTGAAACCTATAGTAGAAGACAAAAGCAAGAATAGTACTACTACTACCACTATCTATATTACTATATCTATCTAGGAGAAGTCTTCAAAAGGATGAAGAAATCATATCAAACAGACTACCTATCTTTTATGAATATACTAAGAAGTATGTTCAAGAATTTCTAGATGATTTAGAGAGCTACTTTATAGCCAAAGAACTAGCCAGTATTTGATAGATTACTATCTTGGCTGCTCAACTTAAAGAATAGCAAGAGAAACATATCACCTAGCCTTAACAGATATAGCAGCTACTGGACTAGAAGAGTTACTCATCACAGCTACCACAGTAGCTGGAAATAGAGCTACACCTATACAATTAGCTATCACTTATTGGGACACTATCAGAATCTGGTTAGAAGAGAAATATTTTACCAAACAGAAATAAAAATCGATTAAGGAGTAACTATTCAATATAAAGATATCAATCAACTAGTACCTAGAGGATTGAGTTACTACCATCAATCAATATATGCAACTTTGTGGAGAAACTAGCCCTGTTGTATAAGAAATGGTATTTATAAATAGCTTACCTGCAGATCTCCAACACTATATCAAGAGGTTTGGCCCTCAAAGAATGGAAGAAAAGGTCAAAATAGTACAAGCCTTTTGGAACACTAAAGCAGGACACTCTGCCTCTCTATATAACAAGTTACTGTAAGACTTTCACAGAAAGTTCAATATTGGAATACCTGTAGTCTAAATAGTATCAGCATCAGCCAAACTATCTGAAGAAGATACTAACAAACCAATAGTCATAGCAAAAACAAGAAAGATAATACATAAAGATGAAATAAAGAAGATTACCAAGATATTCTCCAAAATAACAGTATATATCATTGATCTTGAAGCTAAGGTGATCTACTAGAACAAACAGCCAAGAGGAATCTACATCAGGAAACTATTTTCAGTTTGTAGTCTATAACTAGTATCTATACTTGTAAACTGTTCACAGGCTGTTCACAGGCTATTCTAGCTAGTTTATAGTTTGTGATATTGTTCTAGTGGAGTTCTAGGGTAGTTTATAACTGTTTATGGCTGTTCATCAATAATAGTTCATAGTCTATGACTAGCATCCATATTCATGGCTATTTTATTTATAGCTTTTAGTAAAATAGTTTGCAGCTCTTAGTAAAATAGTTTGTGAATTAATTAACCATTTTTCTGATATATGTTACTGAAGAATAAAACAAAACTGAACTAAATTGTTTCCTCTATAGAAGGTGTAGTCACTTTGCTAAAGATTGTCAAACTAGAAGTTAGAAGAAAGGCTGAGAGAAGGAGGAAGATAAGAAGGCCAACTATGTGAATATAGTATAGAAAATTGAGGAAGAAGATGAAGAATTTAGTAAGAAATACTTAAAAGCCTACCCCATTGAAATAGTTAGCTGCACCACTACTAGGAAAACTCTCTATCTAAGGAAGAAACTAACTCAAGTACTTGAAGTTATTATTAAGAAACCTAAGAAACTAATACAATGGCAATAATTAAATAAAGATCAATAAGATAAAGCCTTCAAGTAGATAATGTAACCTAGTAAGACAGTTATCTCAACTACTGGAGATGAAGAAATGACAAATCAAGAGGAGAACAAAGAGAAGAAACCCAGAAGAGTCAGGGAATTTAAATATAACCCTTAGCAGAATATTGCCAGCCAAAAGGCCAATATTACTTTTAAGTAACTCTTCCAGATTGTACCATCAATGAAGCAGAAAGTGAAAATGTAGATTACCAAAACTAAGCTGACTATTCAATTTAAGGAAGTTAATACTGCCAAAGAGGAGAAAGAGCTAATCTTTACCTCATCTGCTTATGCACAGTGCAACATTGGAGGATTAGTATACTCAGTCATTATCAATATAGAAGTAGGAGTCAGCATTATCACCAAGCATTTCCTAGACCATCTAGGATGGGACATTGATAAACCCACCATCTTTACCTTGGTTGTTGCAAGTAGAAAAAGTAGTATACCCTTAGGAGTACTCCAAGAAGTACTGGTCCAGTTTGAAATAAAAATCATACCTATCAGAATGATCATCACTGATGTATAATCCTATAATACCATCTTAGACAACAGTTAGTTGAAGAAAGCTAAAGCTAGAATTGACCTAGATGTATAGAGATTAATCTTCATCAATCATAGAAGGAAGTTTAGTATACCCTTGGATATTTAGAAAGAAGTAGTACTGAAACTTATCTAGAGACTAGAAGACAAAAGTGATACAGATAAAGAAATAATTCCTGGACAGGTACACCTCAACATGGTAGAAGAAGAAGAAGCCAAAGTAGTGATTTATAGCAAATATCGTCATCTGACATCTTTGGAGAAGAATCAGTTAATTAAATACAATATAAGGAATACAAGATGTCTATTTTGCAAATAATACATCTATTGTACTAAAATAATGTGCACTTGCAGTGATACAAAGTTGATACCCTACCAAGATATCTTGGAGATGTATCTGCTATCTGAGAAAAGGATCAAGAAATCAAGATTATCACAGACTTGCCAAAGGATCTCCCCCCCAATAAATTAAGGACTATATAATAGAAGAAACCCTCACCTGTTTGCAGACAACACTGGAGAAATTTGAGATTGCTTCTAGATGAATATTAGATATATCAGCAAAGAACACCTTTAGGGAAACTGCAATATCTACCTACAAGGATACTATTGGAGTGAAGTTAACCTTTATAATCTTTGGAAATGTGAAAATTAAGTCAGATACCTAGATAAGCTATATGATATCAACTATTATAGAACTTGAAGAGAATGATATGATCAAGAACAAAAACAGACTATACCTGAAGAAGATGAAGATGAGGAAATATCAGATGAATGGGATGATAAAGTTTACACCACTTAGATACCTACCAAAGTTAGAGCCTTATTTCAAGATAATAATGAAGATGATGGACCCATCCTAATCAAAGAAAGTGATTCAGATTCAGAGAAAGAAATCATTACCTTGGAAGAAATAACTTACTTTAATAAACATACTAACATGTGATATTGGTAGTAGAAGGACTTATAGCAGAACCTACCTCAAGATATAACTCATAAGCAGTAGAAAGAACCTAACATCCCTATCTTTGAAGAAGTATTCACAGTTGAAGAGAAGAAAATAGCAACTTGAGTTAAGAAATTGAAAGAAATCATAATTATATCAAAAAGAAAAACTAAAGGAGCTGCAGGCTATAACCTATATACAGATAAAGACTGCATCCTAGAACCAAAATCATCAGCCTTTATAAAAACTAGAATTGCTATCACCCTACCACCCAGACAATGTGTACAAGTATAGACAAGAAGTGGACTCTACTATAACTCTGGAATAGGAGCCTTTTCTGGACTGATAGATAAAGACTACAGAGGAGAAATTGAAGTTAGATTAGTCAATTATAACTACAGTCAATTCAAAGTATACCAAGGAGATCAAATTACCCAAATGGTAATCATCAGATGTAAACAGCAGCTACTGAAAAAAGTGAAAGACTTAAAAGAAACACAATGAGGAAAGAAAGAATTTAGATTTACTAGATAAGCAAATGTAATAATGAAGAGACTAAATAACCAGAAGAATACTAAGAAGTATATTTACTCTCTCAATGAGAATCTGTTACTGAATCAGAAAAAGTAGTTATAGAATCTACTAAAGAAGTATAAGGATATCATTGCAATTAGCTTCAAGGATCTCCTAGACTAGGTCTTTTTTACTCACTATATTAATACAGGAGATACTAAACCAATCAAGCAAGCACTCTATATACTGCTAGCTAACTATCATAACTTTATATATAAGCATGTTTAAGAATTATTAGAGTTAGGAGTGATCATATAATTGAAAAGCTCCTGGGCATTGCCTATCAGTATAATACTAAAGAAGGATGGACAGAGAATGGTTATTGACTACCACAAACTGAACACAGTCACCAAGAAGCATACATATCTAATTCTGCACTCAGAAGACTTATAGAATATGTTGAAGAAGGTATAAATCTACTTAACCTGTAAGGGGGTTTCTCCTAAACCGCCTATAAGGAAGCATCTGATAATACTAATCCGCGTTGGACTTAGGAATCTCCGAGTACATCGCAAGGTTTCTAAGGTATCGAAAGTACTTTGTTTCTTTATAAGATTGTTAATTGTGAATTTCAGACTTATAGTCTTTAGCACTCTTGATGTGTATAGAAGAGGTGAGATCTTTAGCTCTCAAAGGGATCTTGAGTGTGCACTGCTATTGAACTGAGATTTATTGAATAAAGATTTGAGGGATATTTATACAAATTCTCGAGGTGCTATACGGGTAGCTGCCCATATTACTACTCGGAATATTGGTTACTAATTTAGAAGTCAAATAATGTGTTAATAAAATCTATATTGTAGATGTCGGCAGTGCCTATGATGTTGGCGGTGTCTATGATGTCGGTGGTGCCTATGATGTTGGCAGTGCCTACAATGTCGGCAGTGTCTACGATGTCGGCGGTGCCTACATCTTCTTCTGTATCTAATCCTGATAAGGAAGTATTGGTTTCTTCTTCCAGGCGGTTGTTATCCATTGGGTAATTTTCCAGGAAATGGAGTAACAGAGTTTCTTCTTCTTCATTTCATAAGTGTTCCCATTGGCATGGGCTTAAGTTACCAAGATGTTTCAATGCGGAAGGCCAGTATTGGAATACTTTGAAGGTCCTTCTAGCTATGCGCCTTTTCCAGCGGTTTAATCCCAGAATTCTGGCAGATTCTTGTTCTGTTGTTTTTTGACGATTTTCCTGTCTTAACTGTAAGGCATATCCCATTTGATAGTAACTTCTGAATTGTCCGGCGGTATTGTGAAATTGGTAAATGTTGATATTTCCCTTTGCAAGTTCTACCATTTCAATAGTGTCCTCCTGGGTCACTCTTGTGTGTAGTAGTACTGGTTCATTATGTCGGTTGATGATTGCATTCTCTACTATATTCTTGATTTGTTCATAGTTTGGTCGAAGTGGTGTTGAATGTCTGGCAGTATTTCTTTGCTGCAGTTGAGTCGGATAAGGCTCTTGAGTCCTCTGGTTTTGGCAGCTGATGGCAGGTATGGTTGTTTGTTATGTTTCTGCAAGTGTTTGTTACTGCTTTTTATATATATTACTCTTACAATTCTTCCCTCTTTGAGAAAATAGTGTCCATGCTATTTCTGTAAGGACTTGTGATATTTTTCCAGTACTTCATCTGCATTTGTCAGATTGCTAAGCAGTTCCCATGTAGCATCGTGTAAGGGGTATCCTTTCCACTTGATCAGGTATTGCAGTGTCGATTTGTTGCCTTGTTTGGTAATCTGTTGATCTAAGATTTCTTCTACTTCGAATTCTTCTGCGTCATTGACCAAAATTGGTACGGGTGGTATGACTTGTCTATCCGGAAATAGATCATCATTGTTCGGTGTATAACGTTTCAGTAGTGATATATGAAACACAGGGTGAATCTTCATTATTGGTGGTAACTCCAGTTTGTAAGCAACAGCTGATATTTTTGCGATAATCTTGAATGGTCCGAGAAACTTGTTTTGAAGTTTCTTTGAGGGTTAATTAGATAATTGTCGCAATGTGATATGTCTTGAGGACAGTAAGACCATTTTGTCTATCTCAAATGATTCTTCACGCCTTTTTTTATTTGCGTATCTTGTCTGTTGTACTTGTACTTCGCGAATTGCATCTTGTGCTTTGGTCAGCAGGTTGGTCATTCGTGTGGTGAAGTCATCAATGGCTTGTACTGTTGATTCGACTTTTTCCAATAATAAGGTTGCTGGTGTCAGTGGGTGATAACCATAATTTAGAAAGAATGGTGATAGTTTTGTTAACTTTTGCTGAGCATTATTGCATGCAAATTCGGCAGCAGCTAAGTATTCGTCCCAATCGTTCTGTCGATAGTTGACATAAGTTCTAAGCATTTGTTCTAATGTTTGGTTCATGCGTTCTGTTTGTCCATCGGTCTGTGGGTGAAATGCAGTTGAGAGTGCTATTTTTGTTCCAAGTGTTTTGAATAGCGATTGCCAAAAGTTGCTTGTAAACTTTGGATCTCGGTCACAGATAATAATTCGTGGTAGTCCATGTAGGCGAAAAATATTATCAAAAAATATTTTTGCTACGTCTGGTGCAGTGTCAGTTGTTCTGCTTGCAACGAAGTGAGTTTGTTTACTGAGTCGATCAATGAAGACGGTTATTGCGTCTTTCCCAGATGTTGTTTTCGGCAGTTGGACAATGAAATCCATACTGATTTGTTCCCATTTTTCAGCAGGTATAGGTAGTGGTTGTAATAGTCCAGCAGGTGATTGTCTAAGTGTTTTGTTACATTGGCAAGTGTCACAAGAGGCTATGAAGCTCTTGGTGCTTGTAAACATTTTCGACCAGTAAAAGTTTCTAGTGAGTGCTTCGTAGGTCTTATCGAATCCGAAGTGGCCTGCTAAAGGTATATCGTAGTGTTCTTGTAGAATCTTGACACGAAGATTTGATGGTATGAAGAGTCGATTTTCATAGTAGAGGTTGTTGTTTTGAATCTTGAATTTGTTTGTTGTATCCAGTTTGATCTTGAGTTCTTCTATGATTTTCTGCGCTTCTTTGTCTAACTGAACTCCTTCTTGAATTTCTTGTATCCAGTTGTCTGTGATTTCGATGATGGCTTTAATTTGTTCATCCTCCTGTTGTTATCGAGATAATGCATCTGCTACAACATTAAGTTTCCCAGGTTTGTAGATTATTTCGAAGTAATAGTTGTTGAGATAGTCCATCTATCATGCTTGTCAGGTGGAGAGGGTTGGGTGTTTGTTCAGGTACTTGAGTGATTCATGATCTGTATAGATCAAGAATTTGTTACCTATCAGGTAGTGTCTCCAAGCCTGTGTTGCATTGATTATTATGAGTAACTCTTTTTTGTGAACAGGGTAGTTTCTTTCTGCGGATGTCATTTTTCTTGAACGGTAGGCGATAGGTTGGTCTTCTTGTGAAAGTACAGCTCCAATTGCATAATCTGAGGCATCGGTAGTTACTACAAATTGTAGGTTCTGATCTGGGCTTCTGAGGACAGGTGCAGTTGTTAACTTTTCTTTTAAAGTTTTGAAGGCTGTGTCATGGTTGTCATTCCATTCTTGAATAACATTTGTGCCTGTAACTGTCAGATCATGTAGGCATGCTACAATTCCTGCATAGTTTTTGATAAACCTTCGGTAGTATCCTGCTAGTCCTAGGAAGGATTGTATTTCCTTGATTGTTGTTGGTTTTTCCCATTTTCTGATTACCTCGATTTTTGCAGAGTCAACTAGAATACCTTGTTCATTGATTCGGTGTCCAAGATATGCAACTTCTTTTTGTAAAAAGTTATATTTGCTGAGTTTAGCATATAACTGATGTTTTCTCAGGATCTCTAGTACTTGGCGGAGATGTTGTAAGTGTTCTTCCTTTGTCTTGCTATAAATCAGTATATCGTCGATGTAGATAACTACGAATTCGTCGAGTAGTGATCTGAATATGTCATTCATCAGTCCTTGAAATGTTGCAGGTACGTTTGTCAGTCCAAAAGGTATGACTTTCCATTCATAATGTCTGTATCGAGTTCTAAATGCTGTTTCCGGAATGTCTTCTTCAGCAATGCGGATCTGGTAGTATCCTGATTGTAAGTCGATTACCAAGAATATGGTTGCTCCTTTGAGTCGGTCAAATAATTCCATGATGTTGGGTAATGCGTATCGGTTCTTGATAGTTATATCGTTGAGTTGTCGATAGTCAATGCACATTCTAATTCCATCCTTCTTCTTGACAAATATAATAGGTGCTCCAAAAGGTGATGTGCTAGGTTGAATAGATCCTCGTTCAATTAATTCTTCCAGAGTCTTCTTGAGTTCTTGTAACTCTGGTCCGGATAATTAATAAATTTTCTTGAATGGTGGTTCTGCGCCAGGTATTAAGTCAATTCGGTGATCAATACTTCATTTTGGTGGTAGTCCTTCTGGTAAGTTTATAAGAAATCGGTCTGCGAATTCAGTGATAAGTAGTTGTAAAGATATGTCCAGGCTATTAATGTCTATGTCCGTTTCGGTGGTAATTTTAGCAATATCTTTTTCCGTGATAATGCAACAGTAAACTATGTCGTCTTTTTCGAGATGTTGGTAAAATTTTTTAGCTGAGTAGAGTCAGATCTTGCCATTTCTTAATTTGGAGACTAATTTGATATCCTTGTTTCGATGAGTAAACTCCATTGTCCTGCTTAGCCAGTCGATGTTAGGGTTCTTCTGATCTAGCCAACTCTTTCCAAATACTATACTTGGTCCGGGCATGCCTATGATTTCGAAATTCAGTGCATCCTGGTATGATTCAATTGATATTGGAAGGTTCTTGGCAGTATGGGTGACTCGTTGGGTTCCTCCATCGGCAACTTCTACAATCATTGCTGCTTCGCGGGGTGACTTGATTACTTTGAGTTGATCAGCTAGCTGTTTGCTGATAAAATTGCATGTTGCTCCACTGTCGATTAGTATGTTGACTGTTTCGTTCTTCATTGTTCCTTTGTAGAAGAGAAGTTCTATCTTCTTTCCGAGTGATGATAAGGTTCCATATTCTACTTTTTCTTTTGTATCTTCTACTTTCGTTTCTTCGATAGACCACATGTCTGTTGTATCTTCGATTGACCAATCCGTTTTCTTCTCCTTGGTTGGTAATTTTATAGCTTTGTATGCTTGTTTGGCTTCTTCTTCTTCCTTTGCTAACTGTTGAATCTGTGGTTTCTTGCTTTCTTCTATGCAACTCCAGCATTTTCAGGCGTCGTCTGCACAGTAGGTTCTGTTTCCATGAGGACAGCATCCATATGGTACTATTCCTTGTGCCATTTTCAGGTACCAACGTTCATCTTTGGTGAGTATAGGTTTCTTCTTATCTGTCGATCCAAATCCTCCTGTGGCTCGTTCAGTTTTCGGAAGCTGTTCTACGACTTTGGCTGTAACTGAGTTGTTCAGTTTGATAAATACGAATTGTGCTAGCTTGGCTCCTTTGGTGACTTAGTATTTGCGGCGAGCTGATAAGTGGTGGACTGCGAGTATAATTTTGCCAGTATAGTCTGCATCAATAACTCCTGCTTTGATTGAGATTCCTTCCTTGATTTTGCTGCTTTTATCCAGGATTTGTGTATAAGTTCCAGTTGGCGGTTTTAGGGTGATTCCTGTCTTGATCAGAAAAATCGATCCTGGTGGGATCAGAGCATCTTCATTTGCATGAATATCATATCCTGCGGAGTTTGCTGTTCCCTTGGTAGGTATTATAGCATCCGGGTGCTTCTTTTCGACCAGGACGTTGGTTTCGTTGTTGGTTTCTTGTATCATGTATAGTCGTTCATCTTCTGATGATTCTTCTTGTTCTTCTTCTTCATCTTCTTGCCTTCCTTCTTCAATATTGGCCAGTTCTTGCCAAGTGCCATTGTAGGCTGGGTCGCATCCCTTGCCATCAATAGTAGATGAGTCATGGACAGTCCAAAGATCTTGTGGGTAGATTTCATCCCAATATACTCCTTGTTCGTATTTTTTCTTGTCTCCCCAGAACTTTCCTTTGCCAACGTATTGATAGCTTCTCTAGAAGATGTCGTAAATTTCTCCAGTGTTGTTAGCATATGGGTGTGGGTTCTTGCCATGGTAGGGTCCATTGTTCATTGGTGGTATCTGTCGGTGTCTTAGTTGCGGTTTTATTCTTCGATCCTTCTTTTTGATGGTGAGGAAGTCTTCTACTTTGGATTCCTCCAGTATGAGGTGGGTTGTTGAACAGTTGCACATGTGTTCTGCACAATAGATGCATTGGTCACAGAATGGGTATCTTGTTTGCACCATGTTCCAATTGATGAGGGTGATTTGTTCTTGCTCGTTCAACTTGCGGTATCCTCGGCCATATTTTTCTTCAATTACGTACAGTCGGCTAATGTCTCTTGGATCCGTTTCTTCTTCGGCGGCCATGCTTTTGCTTGTACCTTTGGTTTCTTCTTTCTTTATGATCTTTTCTCCTGAAACAGTATAAGTACTTCTACACTCAGGTGCAATATGTCCATGTCTTCTACAATTGAAGCAAGTCTTTGTTTTCTTCCAGTCATCCTTGTTTTCATCCTTCTTGAAATTGTTTCGCCATGTCAGGTTATTGTTGTAGTTTCCTCAACCTCCTCTAAATCCTCCTCAGGGGTTAAATCCTCCTCGACGGTAAGTATCAGTTATTAGTGTGCTGCTTGAGCCCGAGTTGTTGTTTTTGTTTTCTATTCATGTTTGTTGTGCTGATAGAATTGTATGTGCTGATTTGATGACCATGCCGAAACACCATTGTTTGTGAGCACATGAGCTCCCTCTCTCCTTAATGCGAGTTTCAAGCCACTGTGGAAGGGTCTTGAATAAGGTGTCGGCTTGTGTACCACAAGTGATGTGATTGTCGTCATCATAAGGCATCCCAATGATGATGAGATTGGCATCGATTTCTGCGGCGAAAGCTTCAAAGGTTTTGTTTCCTTCGGTGTTGAATCTTGCTATAGCTAGTTGTTTCTTTGCTTTGGCGATATGTGCGCTACTGTGGAACTTGTCAATTAGTAAGGATCTAAGACCTTGTTGGATAGGAATGTTTGGATATCCTGGTTGGGCTGCATTAGCTACTTGAGCGGCTACCAAAGTTGTATCTTGCCAGGTTAAAGGTTTTCTAGGCAAATTTTGCCACCAGATCACTGCCGATTTTCTGAGAAATCCAGTAATTTTGTTGATTTGTACATATGACTTGGCATATACTTGTTCAGGTGTGTGATTGACATTGTTGGTGAGTCTATCATCCGGTACTTGATCATCGTTCCAGCTGTTAGCATTGTAATTAGCTTCAACGGCTGATATGAATGCGGCAACTTCTTTTGCTTCTCCATCAAAAGGTTGTAGGTTGACTGCTTTGGTTGTCTGACTGAGTTGTGCTACTTGTCCTACAAGTGCAGTTAAGGCTGCTACTTGTGCGGTCAG
This sequence comes from Endogone sp. FLAS-F59071, assembly GCA_003990785.1. Lineage (NCBI taxonomy): Eukaryota > Fungi > Mucoromycota > Endogonomycetes > Endogonales > Endogonaceae > Endogone > Endogone sp. FLAS-F59071. The sequence goes on along the minus strand of RBNK01000452.1, from coordinate 9,380 downwards.
TGTGGCTATTGCGGCATCGGCCATTATATCAATAAATGTAGTTGGTGTAAGTAGTAGTGATGTTGGAAGTTCATTTTCTTCTCTGTTAGTTTGTTGGAAGTATTCTCTGACTTCGTGATCAAGTATTTCGTCTTCTGAATTAAGATCTTCTGATTCTTCAAGTATATCAGCTTCGAGTGTGATTCTTCGAACGGTTGTATCAGCATCTTCAATAAATGCAGTATCAGCTTCGTGATAGACAGTTGTATTAGGTTCGTGTAAGTTGCTTATGTTGGTTGCTTTTCGAAATGTTGGTTTGCTCGGTCTAGGTATATGTCAGAATGTAGATGCTGTGAGGTTAGTAGGTTCCTCGATTGATAGTGGTATTATAGGTACAGTAGGTCCTAATGGTGTTGTTTCGGCAAATCGTGTAAGGTCTTCTGCTACTAGTTTCTCAAATAATCTGTTTGCAATTCTGTAGTAGACGGTGCCTCGGTGTGTTGAGTAATCGAATTGTGAGTTGGTAATCCACTCTTTGATAACTTGGCGATTATTATATCCTTATACGGTAGTTGTAAGGTTGGTGAATTGGTGTTCAGCTCGTGTGATGGAAACAATGTCATGATCTCCCTTGATGTTTTCATAGAGGAATTCTTGAAATGCTTCGAAGTAGGCTTCAGTTGTAAGAGGGTTTTCGAATTCTTCTAAAAGTTCATTGTAGAGTTCAAGATATGTTTTGCCTTGTAAACGAGCTACTGTTATTGAATTAGTGCTTTATAGCAATTGCTGATATTGTATCCACTTGAAGGGTTCTGTGATATATGTAGCCTCTCTGGCTGTTGGAAGTAAGATGTGTGTGGTGTTTTTTAGTAGCACTCCAAGTACGTCGGTCGTGTCTAAAAGGAATTGGTAATTCTAGGCCTTTGTAAAATTATTAGTAGTATGTTTCTGATTATTATAACGGTTTTTCATTACTGCTGCTACCAAGTTGTAAGGGGGTTTCTCATAAACCGCCTTTGAGGAAGCGTCTGATGATACTAATCTGCGTTGGACTTAGGAATCTCCAAGTATATCACAAGGTTTCTAAGGTATCGAAAGTACTTTGTTTCTTTATAAGATTGTTAATTGTGAATTTCAGACTTTATAGTCTTTAGCGCTCTTGATATGTATAGAAGGGGTGAGATCTTTAGCTCTCAAAGGGATCTTGAGTGTGCACTGCTATTGAACTGAAGTTTATTGAATAAAGAATTGAGGGATATTTATATAAAATTCTCAAGGTGCTATATGGGTAGCTGCCCAGGTTACTGCTCGGAATATTGGTTACTAATTTAGAAGTGAAATAATGTGTTAATAAAATCTATATTATAGATGTCGGCAGTGCCTATGATGTCGGCGGTGCCTACGATGTCAGCGGTGCCTATGATGTCAGCGGTACCTATAATGTCGGCAGTACCTATGATGTCGGTGGTGCCTACGATGTCGGTGGTGTCTACAATGTTGGCAGTGCCTATGATGTCAGTGGTGCCTACGATGTCGGTGGTGCCTACAATGTCAGCGGTGCCTACGATGTCGGTGGTGCCTACGTCTTCTTCTGTATCTGATCCTGATAAGGAAGTATTGGTTTCTTCTTCCAGGCAGTTGTTATCCATTGGGTAATTTTCCAGGAGATGGAGTAACAGAGTTTCTTCTTCTTCATTTTATAAGTGTTCCCATTGGCGTGGGCTTAAGTTACCAAGATGTTTCAATGCGGAAGGCCAGTATTGGAATACTTTGAAGGTCCTTCTAGCTATGCACCTTTCCTAGTGGTTTAATCTCAGAATTCTGGCGGATTCTTGTTCTGTTGTTTCTTGATGATTTTCCTATCTTAACTGTAAGGCATATCCCATTTGATAGTAACTTCTGAATTGTCCAGTGGTATTGTGAAATTGGTAAATGTTGATATTTCCCTTTGCAAGTTCTACCATTTCAATAGTGTCCTTCTGGGTCACTCTTGTGTGTAGTAGTACTAGTTCATTATGTCAGTTGATGATTGCATTCTCCACTATATTCTTGATTTGTTCATAGTTTGGTTGAAGTGGTGTTGAATGTCTGGCAGTATTTCTTTGCTGCAGTTGAGTCGGATAAGGCTCTTGAGTCCTCTGGTTTTGGCGGCTGATGGCAGGCATGGTTGTTTGTTATGTTTCTGCAAGTGTTTGTTGCTGCTTTTTATATATATCACTCTTACAGTTATAGACAGTCCAAAGATCTTGTGGGTAGATTTCATCCCAATATACTCCTTGCTCATATCTTTTCTTATCTCCCCAGAACTTTTCTTTGCCAATGTGTTAATAGCTTCTCCAGAAAATGTCATAAATTTCTCTAGTATTATTAGTATAGGGGTGTAGGTTCTTGCTATGGTAAGATCTATTATTTATTGGTGGTATCTGTCAATGTCTTGGCTGTGGTTTTATCCTTTGATCTTTCTTTTTAATAATGAGGAAGTCTTCCACTTTGGTTTCATCTGGTATAAGGTAAGTTGTTGAACAGTTGTACATATGTTCTGTACAATAGATGTATTGATTATAGAATGGGCATCTTGTTTGTACCATATTCCAATTGATGAGGGTGATTTATTCTTGTTCATTCAACTTGCAGTATCCTCAGCTATATTTTTCTTCAATTATATACAGTTGGCTAATATCCCTTAGGTCTATTTCTTCTTCAGCTGTTATGCTTTTACTTGCACCTTTGATTTCTTCTTTCTTTGTGATCTTTTCTTCTGAAATAGTGTAAGTACTTCTACACTCAGATGCAATATGTCCACGTCTTTCACAATTGAAGCAGGTCTTTGTTTTCTTCCAGTCATCCTTGTTTTCATCCTTCTTGAAATTTTTTCACCATGTTGAGTTATTATTATAGTTTCTTGTCCTCCTCTGAATCCTCCTCAGGGGTTAAATTCTTCTCAACAGTAAGTATCAGTTATTGGTTTGCTGCTTGAGCTAGAGTTGTGATTCTTGTTTTCTGTTCATATTTGTTGTACTAATAGAATTGTACATGCTGATTTGATAACCATGCTGAAACACTATTGCTCATAAGCACATAGGCTTCTTTTCTTCTTAATGTGAGTTTCCAGCCACTGCAGAAAGGTCTTGAATAAGGTGTCGGCTCATACACCACAAGTGATGTGATTGTTATCATCATAAGGCATTTCAATGATGATGAGATCAGCATTGATTTCTGTGGCAAAAGCTTTAAAGGTTTTAGTTCCTTTAGTATTAAATCTTGCTGTGGCCAGTTGTTTCTTTGCTTCAGCAATATATATACTACTGCAGAATTTATCAATTAGTAGAGATCTAAGGTGTTATTGTACAGAGATATTAGAGTATCCTGGTTGGGCCACACCAGCTACTTGAGCTACTATCAAAGTTGTATCTTACTAGGTTAAAGGTTTTCTAGGCAGGTTTTGCTACCAGATTGCTACCAATTTTCTGAGAAATCTAGCAATTTTGTTAACCTGTGCATATGACTTGGCATATAGTTGTTTAGGTATATAATTGATGTTATTAGTAAGTCTATCATCTGATACTTGATTATCATTCCAGCTGTTAGCATTGTAATTAGCTTCAATGGCTGATATAAATATAGTAACTTCCTTAGCTTCTCCATTAAAGGGTTATAGATTGACTACTTTGATTATTTGGCTAAGTTATGCTACTTATCCTACAAGTGCAGTTAAGGCTGCTACTTGTGCAGTTAATATGGCGATTGTGGCATCAGCCATTATATCAGTGAATGTAGTTGGTGCAAGTAGCGGTGATGTAGAAAGTATGTTTTCTTCTCTATCAGTTTGTTAGATATATTCTCTTGCTTTATGATCAAATATTTCTTCTTCTGAGTCAAGGTCTTCTAGTTCTTTAAGTATGTCAGCTTTAAGTGTAATTCTTCGAACAGTTATATCGATATCTTCAATAAATGTGGTATCAGTGTTATAATAGATGGTTGTATTAGGTTCGTATAAGTCACTTATGTTGGGTGCTTCTCGAAATATTAGTCTGCTTAGTCTAGATATATGTTGAAATATAGATGTTGTAAGGTTGATAGGTTCCTCAATAGATAGTGGTGTGATAGGTACAGTTGGTCCTAATGATGTTATTTCAGCAAATCATGTAAGATCTTCTACTACTAATTTTTTGAATAATCTGTTTACAATTTGGTAGTAAATAGTACCTCAGTGTATTGAGTAATCGAATGGTGAGTTGGTAATTTACTTTTTGATAACTTAACGATTATTATATCCTTGTATAGTAGATATGAGGTTAGTGAATTGGTGTTCAGCTCGTGTAATTGAAACAATATCACAATCTTCTTTAATATTCTCATAAAGGAAGTCTTGAAATACTTTGAAGTAAGCTTTAGTTCTAAGAGGGTTTTTGAATTCTTCTAAAAGTTCATTGTAGAGTTTAAGGTATGTTTCACCTCATAAACAAGCTACTGTTGTTGAATCAGTACTTTGTAACAGTTGCTGATATTATATCTACTTAAAGGATTCTGTGATATATGTAGCCTCTCTAGCTGTTGGAAGTGAGATGTGTTGAAATTATTAGCTTATTATATCTCTCCCATCAATGATCGATTGTTACGTCACTCAATTGTGGCTTAGACGATCTTTGTTTTGTATCGACCAATCATAATTTAGCATTAATAAATACACGCATATTAGCTTCATAAGCCAGTGTGCTCTTTACTCCAAACACATTCGATGATCAAATTTCAACAGGTTATGAGCCCCGAACTACTCGAATTGCAGCTCGACAATCTGAGATCTATGCAATCATCTATGCAATCATAGCAGTTATAACTGCGATTACAGTAAGCATTTATTTAAAATTGTAAACAACGCATCAAACAACATGATAAACAATGCGACAAACGACACCATAATAAAGCAATGTGATAAACAACACATAATGACATAGCATTTAATGACATAATGAAATAGATAACCTATACACATCATCGTCATCAGCAATAAGATCGACAAGATTGCGATCTAAATCAAAAACAGGCAACAGATATCAACCCCCTGATGATGATAATAAAGGATTGGATGGCAACCATCAGAGCAATATTGCATTTAGCCTCAATCGACAGGAACAGATGGCTATAACAATCAGAAATCAGGAAGATAAATTAGACACACTGACAACCCTAATAGGCGAATTGATGGCAAAAATCGACAAAACAAATGCATTACCTAGCATGCCAACCAATCAGAATGCAGCTACAGAAGGTAACATACTATGACTATCACCATCACCAACAACATCAACAAAGCTTAACAATCTGGCGAAGGAGTACCTAAGATCGATCAACAAATTCGATGGGTCAGGAGGTGCACCCAGATTGTTCGATTACTTTAATGCTATAGAGCAATTTATCACCAGTGCCAATCTATCAGTAAAAAAGGAGGAAGTTAACGCAGCAATCAGTAAAATTACAGGTAATGCTAGAATGTAGTTATAGAGGTATGTGAACATATCAGGAGAATTTGATTTGTGGAATGAGCTTAAAGAGACTATGATGCAAAAAATATATACCAATGGAACAATTATTATGAATATGCAATAAGCTTGCGATGATAAAGCAAAAAGGATCGATCAAAGATTATAATGACACATTCAACTGAATTATGGTGCAAATCGAAGATATAACTGATACAGAAGCTATACCGCAATATCTCCAGTGTCTAAGCTCTAGGTACTGAGAATTAATACTTGCTTGGGAGAATATACTGACAATGCTGGAGGCTTTACAACTCGCATGCATCAGGTTCGACCCAGATAGTAAACAAAGGCACGATGAAGCCCATGCGACAGACTGAAGCAGCTACCGAGGTGGTAACCGAGGTGGATACTGAGGCGGCAACCAAGGTGGCTACCAAGGCGGCAGTCGCGACAACTGAAGCGGAAGCGCTGGATGAAGCCGAGGCTATAACAACAATAACGGAAACAATTGAGGAGGTCATAATAACAGAGGCGACTGAGGTGGCAATCACGGAGCCAATCGAGGTGGGAATTTTCGAGGACACTCTTGGAAATGTTATGTCTGTGAGAGAGAACACGGAATATTTCAATGCAACAAATTCAACGATTGGATAAAAACAGAAAAAGAAAAAGAAAAGGCTAAACCAAGAGCTGAAGCAAATCTGGTGATTGGTGCTATCATCGATTCAGGTGCCACGCAACATATGTTCAACCAATTGAAGATTTTCGAGACAGTGGCTGAGCATGATGGCTTGGTCACGTGTGCAGGGAATGAGAAATTATGCACAATACATGTTGGGACAATTGAGCTCGACGACGAGCTGAAATTATGAGACGTCTTATATGTACCGGAGATCACCAGAAATTTAATATCTGTGCAGGCATTGACACATGACGGAAATGACATAACCTTTAAGAGCAATGGGTCAGTAATTAAAATCGGTGCAGATTACGAGGAAATTAAAATCAGACAAGCCGATGTCAATCTATTTCATTTATCGACATCACTAGAGCTAGAGCTAGAAGCAAACATCGCCGATTCCAAGATTGATGACTATATATTATGGCATCACTGACTAGGCCATCCGGGCCGAAGTTGTAAGGGGGTTTCTTCTAAACCGCCTGTGAGGAAGTGTCTGATGATACTAATCTGCATTAGACTTAGGAATCTCCGAGTATGTCGCAAGGTTTCTAAGATATTAAAAGTACTTTGTTTCTTTATAAGATTATTAATTGTGAATTTCAGACTTATAGTCTTTAACGCTCTTGATGTGTGTAGAAGAGGTGAGATCTTTAGCTCTCAAAGGGATCTTGAGTGTGCACTGCTATTGAACTGAAGTTTATTGAGTAAAGAATTGAGGGATATTTATACAAATTTCTTGAGGTGCTATATGGGTAGCTGCCCAGGTTACTACTCTCAAAACTATTAGCTATTCAAAATATAAACTAATTATGAATTTATATAATATAACGAGTTATATAAGTTATGGATTTAAGACAGTTAAAGATTTAAGATAGTTGAAAGGTTTAAGATGGTTAAAAGGTTTTACAAGTTAAGGAACTGTTCCAATTAGTCGAAATCTCTTTATAATATGCAGATTTCTTCTTTAAGTTCCTCAAAGGCATTTTGAGACAGTTGGTGAAATGCGAATGGTCCAATTTTGGTAAGTCTTTTCAAGGCAGCTGGTCGGAACTGGAAGAGTCTGTAAATTCGGAGGGCAATCCTTTGAGATTGGAGGGGAATCCCTTGATGTAGTGCTTGTTTGCATGCTTCTGCATATCGTCAGTCTTATACATGTTCGAGATCTTCTTCCCAGATCCTAGCGATCTTATAGTAGGCCTGAAATTCATCTTATATTTGTCGTTTCTGAGCAATGTCAATGTCTTTCATTATTATTTGAGTCCTTCGTAGGGCAGATCCTTCTTCAGGTAATAGTTCAGATGGAGGGTCTTCTAAGGCTCGGTATGCTTCAATGACTCGGCTTTGAAGGTATTCGTCATTGTTAAATCGGGGCATGGTTGTTTGTTATGTTTCTGCAAGTGTTTGTTACTGCTTTTTATATCTATCACTCTTACAACTCTTCCCTCTTTGAGAAAATAGCATCCACGCTATTTCTGTAAGAACTTGTGATATTTTTCCAGTGTTTCATCTGCATTTGTCAGATTGCTAAGTGGTTCCTATGTAGCATCATGTAAGGGGTATCTTTTCCACTTAATCAGGTATTGCGGTGTCGATCTGTTTCTTTGTTTGGTAATCCATTGATCTAAGATTTCTTCTACTTCGAATTCTTCTGCATCATTGACTAAAATTAGTGCAGGTGGTATGACCTTTCTGTCTAGAAATAGGTCGTCATTATTTGGTGTGTAACGTTTCAGTAATGATACATGAAACACGGGGTGAATCTTCATTGTTAGTGGTAACTCCAGTTTGTAAGCAACAGCTGATATTTTTGCGATAATCTTGAATGGTCCGAGAAACTTGTTCTGAAGTTTCTTTGAAGGTTGATTAGATAATTGTCATAATGTAATGTGTCTTGAGGACAGTAAGACCATTTTATCTATCTCAAATGATTCTTCATGCCTTTTTTCATTTGTATATCTTGTTTGTTGTACTTGTGCTTCGCAAATTGCATCTTGTGCTTTGGTTAGCAGGTTGGTCATTTGTGTGGTGAAATCATCAATGGCTTGTACTATTGATTCAACCTTTTCTAGTAACAAGGTTGCTGGTGTCAGTGGGTGATAGCTATAATTTAGGAAGAATGATGATAGTTTTGTTGATTTTTGCTAAGCATTATTGCATGTGAATTCGGCAGCAGTTAAGTGTTCGTCCCAATCGTTCTGTCGATAGTTGACATATGTTCTAAGCATCTGTTCCAATATCTGATTTATGCATTCTGTTTGTCTGTTAGTCTGTGGGTGAAATGCAGTTGAGAGTGCTATTTTTGTTCCAAGTGTTTTGAATAGCGATTGCCAAAAGTTGCTTGTAAACTTTGGATCTCGGTTATAGATAATAATTCATAGTAGTTCATGTAGGCAAAAAATATTGTCAAAAAATATTTTTGCTACATCTGATGCAGTATCAGTTGTTTTACTTGCTATAAAGTGAGTCTGTTTGCTGAGTCGATCAATGAAGACAGTTATTGCATCTTTCCCAAATGTTGTTTTTGGTAGTTGGACAATGAAATCCATACTGATTTGTTCCCATTTTTCGGCAGGTATAGGTAGTGGTTGTAATAGTCCAGCAGGTGATTGTCTGAGTATTTTGTTACATTGACAAGTATCACAAGAGGCTATAAAGCTCTTGGTGCTTGTAAACATTTTCAGTCAGTAAAAGTTTCTGGTGAGGGCTTCGTAAGTTTTATCGAATCCAAGGTGGCCTGCTAAGGGTATATCATGGTGTTCTTGTAGAATCTTAACGTGAAGATTTGATGGTATGAAGAGTCGATCTTCATAATAGAGATTGTTGTTTTGGATCTTGAATTTGTTTATCATATCTAGTTTGGTGTCAAGTTCTTCTATGATTTTCTATGCTTCTTTATCTAACTGAACTCCTTCTTGAATTTCTTGTATCCAGTTGTCTGTGATTTCAATGATGGCTTTGATTTGTTCATCCTTCTGTTGTTTGCGGGATAATGCATCTGCCACAACATTTAGCTTTCTAGGTTTGTAGATTATTTCGAAGTGATAATTGTTAAGGTGATCCTGTTGAAACTTGATCTTTGATCTTCGAATGTGTGTTTGGAGTAAAGAGTGCACTGGCTAATGAAGCCAATATGCGTGTATTTATTAATGCTAAATTATGATTGGTCGATACAAACAAAGATCGTCTCAGCCACAATTGAGTGACGTATGATCGATCGTTGATGCATCGATCATTGA
>RBNK01000451.1:0-25683 GCA_003990785.1 Endogone sp. FLAS-F59071 | reverse complement strand
GAGGGTAGTAGTAGTGAATGTAATAAATGAGAGTAGTAATGGTGAATGTAGTAAATCTGAGGGTAGTAGTAGTGAATGTAATAAATAGTGGTAGTGAATATAATAAATGAGAGTAGTGGTAGTGAACATGGGTAGTGATAGTGAACGTGGTAAATATACAAACGATGAACATCAAAAAGCCACTGTGTTTAATCAATATATTATCAACGTAAAGCTGTGTGATGCATATGTGATTTTGACTTAACTATATATATTGAATGACTAACCATATATATGGGGTGTGATTATATTGAGGGAATTGGCGACCTTTATTTTATTTTCTCTGCTTAACTTTAATAGACTTTGTGTAATGGTAATAGCTGTTATGCTCTGTGACTTTATTGTTAATTTAATTAGCCTTATATATTTTTTATATGTGATATGTGATTATATCGAGGGAAAATTGACTGTCTTTTTTTTTTTGTTCACTTAACTTGGTGTGATAGTGACTATATCGAGGGTGTGACTATATCAAGGGATTATATGTGATAAAATTCGGGACCAGAGTTTGATGTGACTATATCACATATGTGACTGTATCGGGGTGTGATTATATCGAGGGAATACTATATATAATAAAATCCAAATAATTTGGGCAAAACTTTAGGATATGTACAATAGCAGGCTTAACCCGTTCACCCATGGAGTGCAAACACACGAATATCAGAAAAAGCCTTGCACACTCAAATGCATTAAAAAAAACTGCACCTTTTTCTCAGATAAAATTTATGTATAATAGAAACAACATGCAAAGAGATTAAGAAACTGAAAAAACTTGATTTGCCATAGTGCTAATCCACACTGCTTTACTGAAGTAGAAGACAAAAAATGTATTTTGATCAATGCCCTATGTTGTGCATTAGTGATGTAATGACCAAAAATGGAAGACATGATATTGTTGGCATCATTCATAGCATAGATATAATGATGTCATCCATGATATAGGTAGTCCATAATATTGGTAACACCAGCACCATCCTTGATGCTACTGACATCCCCCCTCTTCAATGGCATATTGTAAATATACTGCATATATACTTATATATGTAAAACTTCTCATCTTTTAAATAATTTTTATCAGTGAGTTTATGTTGTGGTTCAAAATGATACATTAGAAAAATAGTTAATTAATCCACAAACTATTTTACTAAGAGCTATGAACTATTTTACTAAGAGCTATGAACAAAATAGCTATGGATATGGATGCTAGTCATAGACTATGAACTATTATTGGTGAATAGCTACAAACTACTCTAGAACTCTACTAAAACAATATTCCAAACCTTGAACATCTTTAGAACAATATCATAAACTACAAACTGGCTAGAACAGCCTGCAAACAGCCTACAAACAGTCTACAAGTATAGATGCTAGTCATAAACTATTGTAACAAATATACTAAAAATCAGTTATTTATTTGTATATACTAAGTAAGAATGCTCAGAGTGTCAGATATGATATCTCCCTTTGCATATCCTTACTACAGCTATGTGCTGTGCTCTTCAGGCTTTACTATGACTAATATTGAGATATTTCAAGACTTTATGCAAACTGATTTATTTAGATAAAAAATAGAGGGGTATTTATACAAAATTAAAGGAATAAGAAAGATGGCTTCACTACAAAAATACTATCTGATCATTGTGAATTACTGGACAATCTGACAAAAGATAACTTAGAGATGATCTAAGAGATAATCAATGATAGATAAGATCAGAAATCATTACCAGAAGATCACAGAACATTCTCAAAAATCAGGCAAGTTGCATGTCGATTATTATATCTGGGGGCTCAACTGGGAAGGTCTTGTCCTTGAGACTCTCTCTAGGTCAGGTACAGAGCATTTCTTGACAGTAGCAGTGTAAATTGACTATACAAGAGAAGCTAATAAAATAAGCTCTGATTATGAGTAGGGTGCATAATCTGTGCTATTGATTTCTTTTCCTATAATTTTGCTATATATTTTGAATTTCTAGCATCTCTAGCTCCTTCTGTATATCATGTTGATTTTCCAATCTTTAGCAGCTCAATACTAAGTCTTTCAGATGTGGATGTAGATGTAGATGCAGATACAGATTAGTCCAACATCTTAGTTATCAGTGCTATCAAAAATGATGATAACAATGAAGAATATAGTCCTAGTCAGTAGTAGAGGTTTCCTGTGGCTGAGGCTTCTAGCTAGTATTTTGATAACAATAACGATAATAGGGTAGCAACTCAGCTGCTTGATGAGAGCTTTGATATTAATGTGATATAATATCCTATCTAGAGTAAGTACTATAGTCTGCAAGATCTTTCTGAAGTATTTTCATTTATTAACAATTTTCTTGTTCTATGTTTTTACCATATTTTATAAATTATTCATAGATTTAATAACTTCTGAGAAATGCTCTAATACTAAGGTTGATGATGAGAGAAGTCCTAAGCTAGCCTTGGAGTTTGATTCTGATATTGATTCTTTTGATTATTTTTCTCTTATGATTCTATCTGATATTGATGAGGAAGAAGAATTTCTAGAGGTTGATCAGATCAGTTAATCAAGTCAGTCAATTAAGTAGATAGCTTCACTTCTATATATTGATTAAGAGCTGATTCAGTAATAAAGATCTCTTCAGTCAATAATTTATTTCTTCTCCAAGTTGCTGTGATCATTTTATTCTTCCTCTAGGGCAGGTGTTGGTAATCCTTCTAGTTATTTCCTATAGTACATACCAGGGTGCACTGGCTTCAGAATGGTCATAATTTATCTATTTCTTATTTAATTTCTTCATTTTTCCTTTGGTTCAGTTTGGTCAGTCCATTCATTCAATTTGTATGTCCTATTCAACTTGATTATATATTTCATTTAACTTGTATTCAGCAATTATTCAATTATTTCTTTTGATGTTTGTAATATATCTATTCACTCATTATTGCTCTTTAGCAATATTACTCTCTGTTTATATTGCTCTCCATTTCTATTTGATAATTCACTTCTGTCTATTTTGCTCTCCAGCAATTGTATGTCTATATATAGAATATCAATTTAATGAGTCTACATAGTCATAACAGTTTAGTTGGTCATAATAGTTCAGTTGGTTATAACAGTTTGATTGGTCATAACAGTTCAGTTCTGCTTGAATGAGGACATGAGAGTTAGTCTTTTGATAACTCTCCTACCAGTCCACACCAAGATATGACAAATGTATTAAAAATTGGTTATTTATTTATATGTACCAAGTGAGAATGCTCAGAGTATCAGATGCAATATCTCCCTTTGTGTATCCTTACTACAGCTATATACTATGCTCTTTAGACTTTACTATGACTGATATTGAGATATATCAAGACTCTATGCAAACTGATTTATTTAGATAGAAAATAGAGGGGTATTTATACAAAATTAAAGGAATAAGAAAAATGGCTTTACTATAAAAATACTATCTGATCATTATGAATTGCTGAACAATCTGACAAAAGATGACTTAGAGATGATCTGAGAGATAATCAATGATAGATGGGACCAGGAATTATTATTAGAAGGTTACAGAACATTCTCAAAAATCAGGTAAGTTGCATATCAATTGTCATACTATGAACTGAAAATAGTTTTTGGATGATATAATTAATGTCATCCATGATATAGATAGTCTATAGCATTAGTAATACTAGCACTATTCTTGATGCTACTGACATTCTCCCCTTTAATAGCATGTTATAAATATACTATATATATACTTACATATATAAAACTTCTTATCTTTTAAATAATCTTTATCAGTGAGTTTATGTTGTAGTTCAAAATAATATATAGAATTATCTCTATATAAATTATCAATATGAAACTAATTTATATCAAGTCTATGATAGAACCCAAAAACTATAATATAATCAGAAGTATTTTAAAATAAGAACAAGGAAAGAAAATTGCTCTTTACATTTTTAAAATATTCAATACCAAAGCTATTTAAGAATATTTAGATAAAGAGATAATTATATATAAAATTTATTAACAATTACATATCAGTTCTAATAGAAGTATAAATATCATTTATCAAAAAGATATTTCTAAATGAAGTCAACAGAAATTAAATTCTAAAAAGTAAGAATTACTAGAAATATCCTAAAAAAAGAAAAATTTTTGAAAAGTAGAATATTACTAGTATCATATATAGAGGTATTCTATATGTATTCTTTAATATACTATATAGAAGAAATTTAACAAAATCAGACAAACTATATATAAAATATATATAAAATATATAAACAAATATAAAAAAAGCTTTCCATTTCTTAGAAGTAGAATGTAGCTATAATTACTTAACTAAGATACTTAAAGAAGAATTTACTAAATTGTAAGAAAACTTTCAAGTACTAATAAAATTCAAACAAGATATTATCTTAATAGCTCAACTCAGATCTATAAATAAAGGAGTAACAAGTATTAGTCAGTACCTTAAAAACTAGACTTAGATTAATAAGAAAACTGTTTACTGCTAAAATCATAGCACTCTGATTTACTAAAAAAAAAAAAAACCTATCTCAATATACTTAGCATTAGCTATAATTATTTTAAAAACATTTAAAATCATTTACTAAAAAATGGTCTTCTACTATAGATCTATAGTAATATAAAAAGAATACTATAAGGATGAGACTCTAAGATTGGCTAATTATAGAAAATTTAGTAGCTCAACTGGGAACCAGTAGCTGGGCTAAGTTCTGTATATATAGGGGATCATAGAGTATATAAGATAAGATATAGAGAGAATAATACTCAATTTAAAGGAGTAAGTATCTTATGAAGTATAAAGGATGATAAGTTCTTGGATATGTATCAATAATCAAGTTAATCTATTAATATCTAAAAGCAATGTATCTTAATATATCTTGACTTGAAAATCACTAAGTAAATACTTCTTCACTAGTTTCATTTAGATTTTAGACTTTGTATTTAGGCTCAAGCTTAGACAAAGATTTATTGAATGAAATAAAGAGAGTATTTATACAAAACTTGAGGGATAATACTGAATATAATAGTAATATATTAAAAGTTACTAAGAAATACTATATAAAGATCTTTGTGAACAAATAGAACTGTGATTTTTGAAATTGGAGTAAAATCACTAACTTTAAGGAGGTTGTTGACTTCAAGGAGATCACTAACTTCAAGGAGATTACTGACTTCCAGGAGATCACTAACTTCTTATAGCATAGTAATAAGGTTATTCTTATAATTAGGAAAATTGTTAACTTCACTATTATTCTTATAATTTGTTTATAGTATAGTAATATCTTTATAGATTTTAGAAGTTTTAGGAGTGACTTCATTATATAGTTTATTATTCTTAGAGACTAGAGAGATAACTTATGACTTATCTATAGAGTTTGCTATAGTTTTGAAGATTTTGAAGTCTTCAGGAGCTTCTAAAAGCTCAGTAATATCTCCTATAACTACTGTATCAAAGTTAAGAGATATAGATGCTTTAAGATTAAAGATAAAATTACTAAATCTGTTGAATTTGTTGCTTTCAAAAGGCTTATTGTCTTTTAATTTCTCGAAATTATCATTATTACTGAGTTCCTTAGGGTTGAAATCCTCTAAAAGAGTATCAAGAATATCTAAGCATTAGCTGATTATAATTTGACTCTAGTGTTTAAAGTTTAGTCTTCCCAAATACAGTACCACTGTTAGCCAGTATTTGAAGACTTAATATGTCCTTTTCTCAAGTTTTCTTTTATTCTTGTTGAGGCCAAGATCTAATGATTCTAAGGCATCTATAATAGTATCTATTGCATAACTAAGCTGATAGTAGAACTTGAAGTAAAAGATATTCTATATTCTAGAAAAGTTATTCATGTTGTTCTAGATAAAGTTTACTATATCTATGAGATCTTTAGTAAAGTTGATCTTAATAGAGACCTATAGTTCTATGTTTCTATATAGAAGTACTTGTTGAATTGTGTTTGTTACATCAGGAAACTATTTTCAGTTTATAGTTTATAACTAGCATCTATGCTTATAAGCTGTTTGCAAGCTGTTCATAGACTGTTCTAACCAGTTTATAGTTTACAATATTGTTTTAGAGGTGTTTGAGGTTTGTGATATTATTCTAGTAAAGTTCTAAGATAGTTCATAGCTGTTTGCCAATAATAGTTTATAGTCTATAACTAGTATCTGTGTTTATAGCTATTTTGTTTATAGCTTTTAGTAAAATAGTTCACAGCTCTTAGTAAAATAGTTTGTAGATTAATTAACTATTTTTCTAATATATAGTAGATATATCTAAAAGAAGTAGCTGAGTTCTTCTTGCTATATTAGTTCTAGAGTATAGTTCTAGTTTTTCATTAGTAGAATTTCTGATAAGCAGCATTATCTTAATATTGGATATTTGATAGTAGTTACTGAGATTAAAATATATATCTCCTCTCAATACTATAGTAAAAAACTAAGATAGTTATCAATATTAATATTTTTACTACTATTAAATTTTTTTTACTAAATTATGCTAAAGTTTATAGCTTACCTAGCTCAGTAAGAATATTAATCAAGTTACCTAATTAATTATCTTTTTACTTATTGAGAGGAGACTGGAAGATTTATACAAGTACAAAATACCCCGATTCAACAATAACGAATACCTCCGAAGTCAAGTCATTAAAGCATACCGAGCCTTAGAAGACCCTCTATCTGAACTATTATCTGAGGAAGGATCTGCCCTACGAAGGACTCAAATAATAATGAAAAACATTGACATTGCTCAGAAACGACAAACACAAGACGAATTTCAGGCTTACTACAAGATCGCCAGAATTTGGGAAGAAGATCTCAAACATGTATGGGACTGATGACATGCAGAGGCATGTAAACAAGCACTACATCAAGAGATTCCCCTCCAATCTCAAAGGATTGCCCTCTGGATTTACGAACTCTTCCAGTTTTGACCAGCCGCCTTGAAAAGACTTACCAAAATTGGGCCATCCGCATTTCACCAACTGTCTCAAAATGCCTTTAAGGAACTTAAAGAAGAAATTTGTGTATTACAAAGAGATTTCGACCAATTGGAACAGTTCCTTGACTTGTGAAACCTTTTAACTGTCTTAAATCTTTAACCATCTTAAATCTTTAACCGTCTTAAATCTTTAACTGATATAACCTGTTATATCACGTAAATTCATAATTAGTTTATATTTTGAATAGCCAATAGTTTTGAGAGTAGTAACAGAGCAGCTACCCATATAGCACCTCTTCAAAACTGTATAAATATTCCCCCTTTATTTCCATTCAATAAATCTTTGCCTGAGCTTGAGCCCAATACAAGTCTAATAATCCTAACGCAACTGGTGAAGAAAGTATTGCTTAGTGAATTCAAGCCAAGAACCAACCTTTTTGACATCTAACAGATAATTGATTGCTGATACACATCCGAAGGGACTAATATTCCCTAGTGCCTCTAAACATACACTTTAATATTTTCATAGTTTTATTCCTCCACAACTCTATTTTCCAATTTGGTTTTACCTACAGTATGGATTTTAGCCCAGCTACTGGTTCCCGATTGAGCCCCCTATCTCCTCCGTACTTAGCCAATTCCAGAGTCTCATCCTCACATTTTGGCGCCCAACGTAGGGGGGTAATATTCGATTTTGTTGAGTACATACCCCAGTGATATACTTTCACTACTGTGAACAACCTTGACAAAACGGACCATCCAGACATACCACCAAGACTAGTAAGGACACCAATTCGGAAACACTACCGAAGACTATCACAAGAATCGGATAGATCAGATGCATCTACAAGTACTATTGGAATTACTATCACCTACGAGCACATTCAACTATTAAGAGAAGGAACCGAAAGTGAACATGACAGTGAAGGAGTAGAAAGTATCTATCAAGAAGAATTGGACGGACCAATCTGGCATTGGACTGATGATTTTGAAATCAACACACTATTTGAAGAACAAGAAGAAGAACCAACAGAACAGAATTTCGACATGTCACTATCATCACCTACCTTTTCAGGATACACACTAGCCAAGTCAGTAAACTGATTCATTGATGACATACAACTTTATGTTGCAGCAAGAGGACTAAATGCAGCACAACATGGTGGCATTATTGTAGCAGCACTTAGAGGACCTGCAAAAACCCAATATAATGCAGCGATTGCAGCAGGAGCAGCAAATGGAGGATTAGCAGCACCACCAACTGACGCAGCATCCATCACAACTTGTTACACATGGTTGAGAACCAGATATTATACAGCAGAAATACAACAACAGTTGAGGGATCAGATCATGCAAACCGTACAAGAAAAAGGCCAGTCACCTTTGGAGTTCTACACCAAAGTCCGAGACATGATCGAAACCGCAGGATATGTAGATGCAGTACAAGACCAGGTAGCAGAATCAACCTTTATGCAGGGAATACAAGCAGAATTAGTGCTCGCAATCCGGTCATCACCTACCACTCTCGACCTACTTGGAAAAGTCAATTTTGCCCAGAGATACTGGCTAGCACGAAATCCAAGTCAAGACATCTACCAACAGATGGTGGCACCGACATTTAGAAGAAGAGAAGTCAGTGAGCCGTACCACCCTACATCAGTTATCAATATAACAGCAACTGGAAAACCCATACCTACTGAGTGAGATATTGATAAGTTAACTGCAAAATTTGCCAGGATGGAGGCACACATCGTCAACATTGAAAAGAAGCAGTACAAACCTAGATGAATATCTTACAACTCTTCTTACAGTGCCCAACTAGCAAATCAGACAAACAATCAGAACAACAGGAATTACAATCGATTCTTGACATGCTACAAATGCGGAGAAGAAGGACACATTGCCAGAATTGTCAGTCAGAAACAAATAGAAGAGCAGAACCAAGCAATAGTAACTGCCAACAGCAGACCAGACAGAGAGATGGGATATATCTTGTACAAACACCAACCCTTCAGATTTGAGAAATCTTTGAAGACAGCGATGATGAAGACATCTGGATTCTACCAGCTATACCAGGAAGGAAACCAGGCTGACCTTCAGGAAAACCTTACAATTGCCCAGAAGGAAACAAGAAAAATGAGGAACCCGAGGTAGTCATCGAGCGTAAGAAGCCTGAAGTCATATATGAGGCCCTGGATTTCAGCAAGTTCGAAGAATCTAGTCAAGATCAACCGATGTCAGAAAGCCCAAGCCGAGAAACTCGGACTCGACGTACCAAAACCTATCACTATAATGCCTGAGAAGACATGAAGAATCGCCAAGTTAGCATGACCTTTGCTCAGGCAGCAGAACTCAATCCGGCTATCAAGACCAAATCAGAGAAGGACTGAGTGATACTAAACCAGGATTCAAGGTGGTCGAGATCAACCAGGCCCAACCATCGGCAGAAGAAATGAGTGATGAAGAAGATACCAGGAAAGCCTCGGCCGTCGCTACATGCACTATCGAATCAACACCTTTTGAAGCCATCATCGATTCAGGAGCAGGAGGATGTATCATCGCTAAGAAAGCACTTGACAGATTAGGATGGGGAATCGAACTACCAACAAGCCTGAACTTTACTACAGCAGGCAGCAACCATGCAATACCTCTTGGAAAAATGAAGGATATTCCTATCCGATTCGGAGATATCACCATACCAGTGACCATGCTGGTTGTCGACACACAGACCTATAATGTTATCCTAGGAAATGAATGACTGAACAAAGCAAAAGCTGTCATCGATATCTTCGGTGAAAGAATGAGGATTACTTGCAGAGGAAGAACCTTCCAGATCCCTATTAACATTCACAAAGGAGCTCGACCCGAAACAGAGGATGTTACGTATGAATCCGATCAAGTAATGGTTGCCCAACCCGGATCAGACCACGACATTGACTTCGAAGACACAGATGATGAAGAAAAAGCTCAACATGGCTGGCGACTACTTTACAAGAAGGAACGGAACTACCTTATCAGTTGGAATATGAAATACCAATACTATCCATTCTGCGAACAAAGGATTTATTGTGCAGAAATGATGTGTAACTGTCCACAAACAAAGCGGATCCCAAAAGAAGAGAGCCTTCAGGAACACATGCCTGCCAACCACGAATACAGAATAAGCCGCTACAACCCAAGAAGCAAGAAATGCCAGACCTTTATCGAGGACCTTACTCCGGAAAACAACCACACCCCTTTAAGGATGAAAGCTGCATCTGGGATATCTGCAAAGAGAAGGCACCTTTTATTGGCAAATCACATTTCTTTGGAAACCGAGATGATTTTCAGAACAAATACTGGGACGAATGGAATGTACGAGACATGTGGATAGTAGCCAAAAGATCGGAGTATCCAGACCAACACTTCGACTATAAGTACTATGGAACCTACCTCGAAGATTGGGACAATGAACATCACCGAGAACACAATGGAGATATGATCAACATTATGATCAATGCTCGTCGAACTAACTACAAGCTACCATTACCTCAGCACGCTACAGAAGGATCAGCAGGACTTGACCTTATAACTCCAGAAAGCATATCTCTACAACCCGGAGATAGTATAATTCTTGACACCAGATTTGCCTTAGAAATACCAGAAGGACATTTCGGAATGGTGAAACCAAGAAGCTCATTGGCAAAAGCAGGACTCACTACAGATGCAGGAGTAATCGATCAAGATTATACTGGAACTATCAGAGTCATTGTAGTCAACTGACACCGAACCAATCGGATTGACCTAGAAAAAGGAGACCGAGTTGCACAAATGATTATCTTACCTTACGCAACGGTTACACTCCAAGAGCAACACCCTAACTTGGTCAGAACTACAGCCAGAGGTCAAAGCGGATTTGGATCAACTGGAGTCAATGCAGCTATTGTAAATCGACAACAAATTTCAGCAGACCGAAAAGAAGAAGGAAAGAATGACCACCTAGCAGTTAAAATTGGAAGAAACTTATAAGAAGGACAAATCATGGAAATCAGAGCAATCATCAACAGAAACCAAGACATCTTCATAACTAGTTTGGAAAGTACCACAGGAGCAGACCCAAAGTACCAACATCACATCGATATAGGTGACCATGAACCAATCAAGAAGGCACTCTACCGCCTTAACCTGAGCTACCAAAAATGGGTCACTGAAGAAATCACTCGACTAGAAAATGATGGTGTGATCATCAAATCAAAGAGCCCATGGGGATTCCCTATTGTCGTTGCACCAAAGAAGGAAATCATTATTAACGAGGACGAAACTAGAACTAAAACAACTGCCCCAAGATTCTGTGTAGACTTCCGAGCTCTTAATGCTATCACAAAAAAAGATGCATTTCCTATACCAAGGATTGACGACTTACTGGATTTAGTAGAGAAGCAGCCTCAATACTTCTCGAGTTTTGATTTGTATGCCAGATATCACCAGATTACACTCACCCCCAAAGCAAGTGAACGATCTGCATTTGTAATACAAGATGGCCATTACCAGTATATCCAGATGCCCTTTGGGTTATGCAATGCCCCGCCATCTTTTCAAAAAGCAATGACAGATATCTTCAGAGATATGATTGGTAAGAACATTACAGTATACATCGATGATATTCAGCTATACTCACCAGATTGGCCAAGTCATGTCAAGGGAATCATCAAGATTTTTCAAAGACTTCGAGAAAGTGGATTCAGACTCAAAGCAAAGAAGTGCACAATCAGAGAAACAGAAATGAAGTACCTCAGATTCATCATCACAGCAGAAGGACTGAGAACTGACCCAAGCAAGACCAAGGAGATCCGAACTTACCCAGTACCTACAAATATATCCGAGTTACGAGCCTTTTTGGGACTAGCAACCTTCTATCGGAAATTCGTCAAGGACTTTTCGACGATTGCACGACCCCTGCACCATCTGCTTAGGAAAGGAATCCAGTTTGAATTCGGAATGCCCCAACATTTAGCCATGGAAGAACTCAAAGAAGCTCTCATGAGTGCACCAATTCTGAAATGACCTAACTGGAAAAAACCATTTACCTTACACACTGACAGATCAGCTAAAGGACTTGGAGCTGTACTAATGCAGATAGATGAACAAGGAAATGAACATGTGATTGTATATGCCAGCAAAGGAACCAATCCAGCACAAGCTAATTATGAAGCAACCAAATTAGAATGCTTGGCAGCAACTTGGGCAATTGAGTATTTTTGCCACTACCTGATTGGACAAAAGTTCACCCTTGTCACAGATCATGCAGCCCTCAAGTAGTTATTCAACAAAGTTCAACCTACTGGGATCTACGCTCGATGGATCATGAGACTTCAGGAGTATGACTTCAAGGTCCAGCACAAACCAGGAAAGACACACCAGCATGCCGATGCATTGTCAAGAATACCAAGAAGGGAGACATCACCCCAAGAAAAGACTGTGCGATTCTAATGAATCAGGAGCTATACTATCAGATTACAACGTATTTGGGAGGAGGAAAAATATCAATAATTGACGAATGGAGAAAGAAGATTATACTTAGGAGCCAATAAAACTTCGAATATCAGGATGGAGAATTATACAAAATATCACAAACAGACAAAGAATACCGATGCATAGTTATCCCAACACATCGTGTGAACAACATTTTAGCAGGAGCACATGATTATCACTTATCTGGATACCAAGGAGTGGAACGAACCTATCAGCAGTTAGCAAAAATGTACTGGTGGCCACAAATGTGGAAAGACGTACAACATTATATCAGAACATGCAACACTTACTAGAAAAGGAAAACGATTAAGGATTTTGTACCCCGGCAATCCAGCACAACGCCAAATGTCCCTTTTGAACATATCAGAATCGATGTAATTGGACCACTTCCACGGACCCTTACCGGAAAGAAATACATCATCGTAGCAGTTGACTAGTTAACAAAATGGCCTGAAGCAGAATCTTTGGAAACATCAGATGCTCAGACAATATCAGAATTTATACATGAACGAATCATCTATCAACATGGACTACCAAAACAAATGACATCCGACAGGGGAACAGAATTCTGCAATGATCTAGTAAAAGAATTAAATCGGACCTACCGCATCCAACATATCCAAACCACTGCCTATCACCCTCAAGGAAATGGACTCACCGAACGAATGAACCAGATGATCAAGAACACAATTTCGAAAATGGGCAAGACATATACCGACTGGGACTTTTGGTTACCATCTGCACTATTCGCAATCAGATGCTCACAACAGAAGACCACGACTTTCAGCCCTTTCAAGTTAGTCTATGGGAGATTGCCAAATAGGGGAGTTCCACAAGCCGACATGAGAGAATCATATGAAGAACGAATTTGGAGCTTAATGACGTATGATATGGAAAGACTGAAACGTATTTGACACAAGGCGCAAAAGTTTATCCAGAAAGTGCAAGACCGACAGAAGTACAAGAATCCGCTGGTTGAAACATTAAATATTGGAGATCAAATCTTGATTTATCGAAATATTGTTGAAGCCTCATGGTCAGCAAAACTTGAACCGAAATGGGAAGGACCATACTATATTCAAGATATAAAGGGAACCTCGATCTGGATCCGAAGCCCAAAAGGAACAATTCAGCCAACACCAGTACACCGCGGAAAAGTTAAACGATACTTTGCACGAGATTGATTTATCAGCTACCTGGAGATGATGCTTATAAATAGGGGAGTAATGAGAGGAGACTGGAAGATTTATACAAGTACAAAATGCCCCAATTCAACAATGACGAATACCTCCGAAGTCAAGTCATTGAAGCATACTAAGCCTTAGAAGACCCTCCATCTGAACTATTACCTGAGGAAGGATCTGCCCTATGAAGGACTTAAATAATAATAAAAAACATTGACATTGCTCAGAAACAACAAACACAAAACGAATTTCAGGCTTACTACAAGATCGCCAGAATTTGGGAAGAAGATCTCGAACATGTATGGGACCAACGACATGCAGAGGCATGTAAATGAGCACTATATCAAGGGATTCCCCTCCAATCTCAAAGGATTGCTCTCTGGATTTACGAACTCTTCCAGTTTCGACCAGCCGCCTTGAAAAGACTTACTAAAATTGGGCCATCTGCATTTCACCAACTGTCTCAAAATGCCTTTGAGGAACTTAAAGAAGAAATCCATGTATTACAAAGAGATTTCGACCAATTGGAACAGTTCCTTGACTTGTGAAACCTTTTAACCATCTTAAATCTTTAACCATCTTAAATCTTTAACCGTCTTAAATCTTTAACTGATATAACCTGTTATATCACGTAAATTCATAATTAGTTTATATTTTGAATAGCCAATAGTTTTGAGAGTAGTAACAGGGCAGCTACCCATATAGCACCTCTTCAAAACTGTATAAATATTCCCCCTTTATTTCTATTCAATAAATCTTTGCCTGAGCTTGAGCCCAATACAAGTCTAATAATCCTAATGCAACTGGTGAAGAAAGTATTGCTTAGTGAATTCAAGCCGAGAACCAACCTTTTTGACATCTAACAGATAATTAATTGCTGATACACATCTGAAGGGACTAATATTCCCTAGTGCCTCTAAACATACACTTTAATATTTTCATAGTTTTATTCCTCCACAACTCTATTTTCCACTTTGGTTTTACCTATAGTATGGATTTTAGCCCAGCTACTGGTTCCCGATTGAGCTCCCTATCTCCTCCATACTTAGCCAATTCCAGAGTCTCATCCTCACATTATAGAAATAAGCTATGTATAAGGCTATTCACTAGGATTTTTTAGCTAACCTAGAAGAAGATAGTAATTTATGTACCCTCAAATATAATGTGTTTTACAAATTATAATATTAACTAACTTTACATATTCAAATTATAAGCCTTTAAACTGATTTATATGATATCTATTAATATTTATAAAATAACTTGTAATTCAAAGCTTATAGAGAAGAAGAGACCCAAAATCTATTAATGAGATATAAAGAACATCTAGCTAAAACCAAATTAGAATGAAACTATTATAATAAAAACACCAAGTTGATAGAAGAACAGAGAAAGCTGGTCAACTAAAATTATTCTATTGTTATAGCAAAAGATAAGATACTATATCACAGCATTAACATAGTAGTTCATTATAGTTATAACTAAGCTCAAAATATTTATATTTCTCATTTCAATTAACAAATTAGTAAAGTATATTATCATAGTACTTGTAAGGTATATTTATTTAGTATCTAGAATAAAGTAGTATATAAACAAATTAATTATATTCTTAATAAGAATAAATTACTTAGAAAAGGCCTAAATAGTATACTTAGTCTAGTTTTTAATGAAATTAAGCAGTTGAATAAAGGTAAAATATACTTAAAAATCACTTGTAATAATGTAGGTAGATAAAATAAAAATAATACTACTCTTTGGTTTTATCTATATCTAGTGATTGCTGTTAGATTTATCATATTATATCTTAGATTAGATTACTAATTTTGGGAATACTCATATTATTAGTAACTTAGGTTAATTTAAATATAACTAAATATAGCTACTAAGTACCCTTATACAGCTATATATAATTGGATTTTATATTCTACCATGTGAATAAATTATTTAATGAAATAGTAAGAGTTGTACTTACTTATGCAAACATCTTCAAGATAATAGAGTATATATCAGAAAAATGGTTAATTAATCTATAAACTATTTTACTAAGAGCTGTGAACTATTTTACTAAGAGCTATAAACAAAATAGCTATGGATATAGATGCTAGTTATAGACTATGAATTATTATTAATAAACAGCTATAAACTACCCTAGAACTCTACTAGAATAATATCACAAACCATAAATATCTCTAAAACAATATTGCAAACTACAAATGAGCTAGAACAGCCTATAAACAGTTTGAGAACAGCCTACAAGTATAAATGCTAGTTATAGACTATTGTGACAAATATACTAATAATTGATCATTCTATGTATATGTTGATTGAGAATACTCAGAGTGTTAGATACAATATCTCTCTTTATATATCCTTACTATAGCTTTGTATTGTACTCTTCAGGCTTTACTATAACTGATATTGAGATATTCTAAGACTTTATATAAACTGATTTATTTAGATAGAAATAGAGAGAGTATTTATACAAATTGAAAGACTAAAGAACAACTAATAAAGACTTCACTATGAAAATTACAATCCAATTATTGTGAAGAATACATAATGACTCTGGTAGTGGCATTTTGCAGAAATAAAAGTTGTCAAGTAGAAATAAAAGTCATCAAGCAGAAATAAAAGTCGTCAAGCAGAAATAAAAGTTATCAAGTAGAAATAAAAGTCATCAGATAGAAATAAAAGTCATCAATAACTAAAAATGGAAGGGTATAGAATATTACGGTAACTTCTAAATCAAGCGTAATACAAAATTTGTGAAAATCAGTTAAGTTGGGAGTTGGCCGTCACATCTGAGGGCTCAACTGGAAATATCTTGTCCTCGAGACCAAAAGGTAAAAGAGCAATTTCTTCTTCTATAGCTTGGCAAATTTAAGTAATTTCAGCTAGAGTCAGTTTGGAAATATTAACAGTTCTTTTATAGAACCCTGATAGAAGCCATTTGTAGCCCAGAAAGAGTGTATAGGTCTTATCAACTATGTCTTTTACAAATTTGGATAGTACCATTTCTTGTTTTCTATTTTTGCAATACAAGCTTTGAGCTTATCCTTGATGGAACTGGATTGTAGCATCGGTTACATGATTTTGATGGCATAACCATTTGTGGTACTGTTGGCTAAGTAGAAGGAGTTTTTCGGGGTCTTCCTCTTGGTTAAGGGGTGTCCAGTCAATAGTCTTGGATCCCTTTGTCAGTGCTTTCTTCATTGCTTTTTCCATATCCTTCTTTGGGCTGCATTTATTGGGCATAATAGATCTTAACCTTGCTTCGGTAGACTGGGGTGTGGAGGATAGAACTGTTGAGTCTCCTAAGCCAAATTGTACTTTCTTTTATAGCTTGTATATAGTATAGTCCTTCCCACTTCAGTTGTAATTTAGCCAACTATAAAGATTCTACAATATTTCGATATATAAGGACTTGATCTTCGATATACAAGGGGGTTACATTTGCTTTTCTATTTTGGTTCATTCATTATCTCTCCTGCATCTTGTCAATGAATACAGATGCCTTCTTTTGGATTAATTGTAACCTGCTGATATCTCGTACAATGTAAGCTTATAAATGATCATCATACATTCTGATATCTTTTTTGAGGTAGTGGAATTCTCGATTTGAAAATCTTCCATATATAAGCTCAAAGGGGCTGAACTTTGTTGAGGCCTGTTAAATGGTTCAAACTACAAAAAGAGTACTATCAAGATAATGATCCTATGATGCTTCTTGATTGATAATCTTTGCTAAAATATTCTTGACTATCTAGTTAGTACATTCAGCTTGACCATTTTCTTATGGGTGGTACAACGTTATTCAGATATACTTGATATAGTAAGTTCATTCAAGTTCCCTGATTAGTTCATTCAGAAACTCTGTGTCTCAGTCACTGGTTATTTCTTTTAGTACTCTGTGTTAGTAAATAATATCAGTATATAGGAACTTGGCTACTGTTTGCACATCTGCATCTTCAACTACTATCACTTCTAGATATTTTGTAAAGAAGTCTACTGCTAAAATGATATATCTTTTTCCTGTTAATGTTACTGGCATGGATCCTATGACATCTATCCTGATGTGTAAAAATGGCTCAGCCTTAATGGTTGCAGAAGCAGCTTGGGGTATATCTTTTGCTTTTGCTCATTTTTGGTATATGTCACAATTTCATACAAAGTTAATTATATCATCTTGCATTCTGGGCCACCATGCTGAATTCCTAAGTCAGTATAAAGTATTGTCCTAGCATACATGTCTGGATAACAAATGATTGTATGCTAATAATAAAATGTTTAATATGTCCTTCTTCTGAATTACTGGAATGTTGCATCCTTCCTTTTTACAATATAATAAATTATTCTGAATTTCATATTGTCTATTGGTAGTTAGTAAAATGTTCTTTGTCCAATTCTTCATATCTTTTCTGATCTCCCTCCTTGTCAACCAAATTACCAAATTATAGTACAGTATTGCATTCATTGCTGTGCTCTGCCTTGGGCATCCAATAATGGCATTCTGCTAAGTACATTGGCATTTTGATTAGTTTTCCCTTTTCTGAATTTCACTGTGAAATCATATTCTTGAAGTATCATGATCCACTATGCATACATTCTATTTAGATCAAGTCTGTTGAATAACTATTTAATTGTTGAATAGTCTGTGATGACTTTGAAGTGTCATCTAATGAGATAATATCTAAACCACTTGACTACCCATACGATTGTGAGACACTCCAATTTGGTTGATTTGTAATTCTTCTTGGCACTGCGGGTTTCTCTGCTTGCATAACAAATTACTCATTCTAGACCTTTGGTGTTGTCTTGTGAAAGGATTGCCTCTACTCCTATTGCACTTGCATCAGTATAAAGCTTGAAAAGCTTTGTCCAGTTTGGTTTTACCAATACAGGTGCAGTTGCCAAAGCTTTCTTTAATGCATTGAGTGCTTCTTGCTCAAGTTTGCTCTGTTTTTCATTGATTTCTACCCAATTATAGCTTTTTGTAAGGGTTGCATACAGAGGTTCAGCTAAGCTTGCAAAATTGTATATATATCGATAGTAGTATGAAGCTAGTCCCAGAAAGGCACACATCTCTATTAGGTTTGTAAGTCTTTTGAATTTGGTGATGGCTTCCACTTTGGCCAGATCAGTTCGAATTCTTTCCTTGTCGATAATGTGCCCAAGCATCATGACTTTTTCCACAGTGAATGTACACTTCTTTGATTTTAAATAAAGATCTTTTATTCTCATTCGATTGAATACTTTGTATAATGCCTTGATGTGGTCCAGGAATGTTACTGTAAATATCATAATATCATCAATATATACCAGTAATGTTTTTCTAACAAGATCTCCAAATATCTTAGTCATCATTTTCTAAAAGCTTACTGGAGCATTCTTGAGTCTAAACAGTATTTGTAAATATTTCCAATAGCCTTGTGGAGTTATGAAGGAAGTAATTTCCTATGATTCTTCATCAAGTCCCATTTGATAATATCCACTAGTTATGTTAAGAGTTGTGTAGAGGCTTGCACGGGTTGGTATTTTTGAAAAGGTATCATTAATTCTTGGTATCAGGAAGGTATCTCCCTTAGTAATATTATTTAGCTTCCTAAAATCAGTATATATTCTTGGAGTAAAGGTTCTGGCTTCTAATCCTTTCTTGAGAGCAATAATGTTTAGGAATCCCCATGGGCTGTCTGTTTTGATGGCTATTCCTCCTTTGACCATATTGTCTATTTCTTTTTATTGCCATTTGATATATGTGGGTGGTGTTCGGTATGGTGCACATTTGATTGGTGGGTACCCTTGGACATTAATGTGATAAAAGTGCTTTGGTGGCTTTAAGTTGATTTCTTCAAAGGTTATCACAAATATATCAGAGTATTCATTAATAAGTTCTTTTAACTCCTTCTTTTCTTCTTTGTCGAGCTGTTCTCCAAAGGTATATGCCTTCTTATTTGCCATTTTGGATGCGTGCTTAAGTTTCATCATAATTTTTGCAATGTTCATTCTAGTAGATCTGAACCCTTTGTCTCCTCTAGTTGTTTCTTTGAAGTTGGCTACTTCTACAGCCTTACCTGTTCAGATGGGTATGATTATTAGCTATGTAATTTAATCTCCTCTGTAAAGTTTGGCTACATTGAATCAATGTTAGTTGATAACTACAATCTTGATTTCACCTATATAGTCTGCATCAATGACTCCTGTGTCAATTGTAATTCTGGCGACTGCTAGGGAACTCCTTGGTTTAATTTGGTCATAAAGTTCTTAAGGTATTTTTGCAGCAATTCCCATTCCGACTATGTATGATTCTCCTGGTTGCAGTTTGATGTCCTTAACAGTAGAGAGATCAAATTCAGCAGCTTGTTTACTTTTTCATTCCAAAAGCTTGACCTTCTGGTTGGTTTGTACGATCTGTATCATGAAGAATTCCTTTTGCTTATCCTCATTATCACTTTCTATCATTTACAGATAGACTTCTCTTTCTAAGTTGATGGGTATTTCATAGCATCATCTTTTCCAGATAATTCGCATTTTGTATGCACCAAGGTCGATTACTGCTTGCATCTTTTTTAGCCAGTTATTTCCAATGATGAGGTTGTAAGATGTAGTGTTGACTACCATTGCTGATACCAGAATGATAAGTTTACCAAAGCAGATGAGTAGTTTGTATACTTTGCCAAGCAGTGTTGTGATATGTCCATCAGCTATTATGATTATCATTGTTGTAGCTTTTTCAATCTGCCATCCAAGTTAGTCGAGCATTGTTTTACTGATAATGCATCCTCTAGCACCTGTATCGATAATGTATAGTATTGTAATTTCCTCAATCTGACATTGTGAGTATGCTGATGAGTTCTATGGTTTGTCATCCTCTGATTGTTGTGCTGTATTGATCTCCACTACTTCATATCCAGATTGTATATCACTTATTCCTTTTCAGATTTGCTGTTAGAAGGTTGAAAATTTGGCAAGTTGTCCTATTTTGACTGGGATAGTTATGTCCTCTATTTCTTTCCATATATCTAAGCTATATTTCTTAGATTTCCATAATTTACATTCCTTGTTTTCTTCACTTATAGGTACTTCAGACATTGGCATATCTTCTCGGATAATTCAGTTCACTTCTTCTTCAAAGAGCTCATCTTGTTTGTCACTGTCAAATTTACGCTCTTGTACTCATTATACTACCTATAGAGTTTTTGTTGTATAAGGAGATCCTGCCTTTTTGGAACATCTGAGTTTTCGTTTCTCTTGCATAGCCGGAAATGCTTCTACTTAGCTATACTTATCTTTACTATCAAAATCTTCTTTTTCAAAGGTAATGACATTTATCTAGGTCTGTCCTTGGGTTCTTGGTTGAGCAATTCTACTCGTTTTCGTCATATACGTATCTCGAAGTATAGTATTCTTTTTCTCTATATCTTCTGCATACTCTCGTATCTGGTTGAGTACAGTCTCTTGATATATACCTGTCTTGGTTATATCTGAAGTACCTTGAATTTCCAATTGGATATGCATTTAATCCTGTTGCAGGGGTTGGGTTTGCCATAAATCATTGGACTGGTTGCTGTACATCAATTTGCCTTTTAAGATCCGATATATGTACAGTCATCTTGCTCATCTATTCAATGAGATCGTCTATGGCTAGGTCCTTTCATGAAGCTGCCCCCCAGTTGACTGTTGCTAGTGCAATAGTAGGTACAACTGCTGATACTATACAAGTTTCTTGGAGGTTACTTGGTAAAATCTATTGCATTATATCTTGACTCGGGTTTCATGCAGCTCAATATCTTTGTGCATAATCCACCTTTGTACATGATTTAGTCCAACTGAGCTAGAGCATACTTGGAGAGCAATTTCTCAGTAAAGTTCGTTTATGAAAGACTGCTCTATGATGAGATCCTAGTTAGCTGCTAGATATCCCGTAAGGTCTACTGCATGTCAGATCTTTGTGTGAAAGGCAAGGGGACTTTCATTTATTCCTTGGTACATTGATGCTAGCTGATCCTTCATACTTTGCTATATATTGGCAGTATGGTAGGTTTCTCTTAACTATGTAATGATATTGATAAAGGTTACTGTGGTATTTGCTTCTGCATTTGCTCCTCCTGCTCCTACATTAAATTCTCCATTTGCTGCTGTAGCAAGTGCTACAGTGTCATATACAATCTTAGTAAGTCTTCATAAAACTGCTTCTAGGATATTTACTTTTGTAATGTTGTTAAACTGTCAGATCACATTATAAATCTGCAAATCTTTAATGAACTTGATTACTGATTCAGCTAGTATATAACCAGTAAAGGTTGGTAGTCTTTCTGTCATTTCATATGTATTGTTTTCTAGTTCATCATCTGTTTCATTATCAGATGATTTATAAAATAATACTTATAGGTCATCATCAAAATTGATAGCTAATTCATCATCTAATGATAACCTGTCATATACTGTAAGGGAGGTAATGAATTCTTTTATCTCGCTATAATCACTATCTGAAGGGTCGGGTGTAATAAATTCTTCTTCCTCAGAGCCAGAACTGTTCAGTGATCTTCTTTGTATAAAAAGTGGGGATGTCTTTTAGTGGTTCATTTTGAATGATACTGTCTTCTGCTATGGGTGCACTGTCATTACTTGAAGGGGTAGTTCAGTCCTACTTAAATGAGGATGTGAGAGTCAGTCTTTTAATAACTCTCCTGCCAGTCGGCACCAAGATGTGACAAATGTACTAATAATTGGTCATTCCATGTATATGTCAGTTGAGAATGCTTAGAGTGTTAAATGTGATATCTCCCTTTGCATATCCTTACTACAGCTTCGTACTGTACTCTTTAGGCTTTACTATGACTGATATTGAGATATTCTAAGACTCTGTGCAAACTGATTTATTTAGATAGAAATAGAGGGGGTATTTATACAAATTGAAAGACTAAAGAATAACTAATAAAGACTTCACTATGAAAATTACAATCCAATCATTGTGAAGAATACGTAATAACTCTGGTAGCAGTATTTTGTAGAAATAAAAGTCATCAAGCAGAAATAAAAGTCGTCAAGTAGAAATAAAAGTCATCAAGCAGAAATAAAAGTTATTAAGCAGAAATAAAAGTCATCAAGCAGAAATAAAAGTCATCAGACAGAAATAAAAGTTGTCAATAACTAAAAATGGAAGGGTATAGAATATTATAATAACTCCTAAATTAAGCATAGTATAAAATTCATGAAAATTAGTTAAGTTGGGGGTTGACTGTCATACCATAAACTAAAAATAGTTTTCTGATGTAATAAGGTATTCCTAAATGAATAAAAATCAAAGCTTATTATATTAATTATATTTATTTAGCTTATTCTACACTACTGAATTCTAAATCTCTAATATGTTATAAGCTCTATATATAGGCTTAATAAAATATAAATAAGATAACATACTTGGTACTTTACAAAAGTATATTTTGAGATTAGACATTCTAGTCTAAGATCTAAGTTAAACTTTTATATCTAATACTATAGTTATACTCTCTAATGTTTTTGTATATAAGATAACTACTCATTAAGCACTATTTGTTTATCTAATATTTAAGATCTAAATTCTAAGATCTGAGTTTTGCAAGTCTGAGATCTGAGATCTATAAAGTCAATAAGGATATGTACCTATACTTAAGTCAAGTAAACAAAACTACATATATAAATTCAAATATATATAAACCTATAAAACTCATATATAAAGCCAAACCTATACCAAACATATATATAAACTAGTAAGCAAAATTTATAAGCTAAATGTATATGAAGCCAAATCTATGAAGCTATATATTGTGACGGACTAAAATATATTAACGGCGAAATACTCGGAATTGAGCAAGTGCAGAAAATACGTTTTTAGGGGTCTTAGCGGTTTATGCGGTAGTGTCTTGAGAAGGGTGTCAGTGTAGGTGTTTAACTAGCAAGAATTTAGTGTGATCGATCAAATAAAGTGTATCTGTTAGAATCTCAAAACTATATCAATTGCTTACTCCTTGAGTAAGGCTTCAGTATCCCTTGGGTTGTCTGTTGTAAGCTTTCCTAGCTTGTTGCAGTCCGAATTTTATTGATAATTGTGAGTGGGGTATTTATAAGAAATTACAAGGTGCTATACGGGCAGCTACCTAGGTTACTACTTGAATTTCTGATTGGCTCGGCTAAATATAAGGTACAAATTGATTGGTTAAGATATAATAAAATGATATATCAGGTTATAATATAATTGGGCGATGAAATAATATATCAGATCGAAATACTATTTTAGGTTATAGTGTGATTGCGAATCTCAACAATGCTACAGGTCTCAACAACGCTACAACTCTCAACGTTGTTGAGAGTCACATGACTTGTGATTTCACATGATCAAATTGTGTGTCATCACAAAATGTTCTGTCACATCTCCTTCCTTTCTGCGAGTTAGACTTCAAGGTATAGTTCTAACTCGGAGAAATCTCTTTATAACTGTTTTACCTCTTCCTCTAGCTCCTTTGTTTCATTCTGTGTCAATTGATTCAGTTGATGCATACTGCACCGAAAGTGGTTTAAAGCACTAGGCTTGTGCTTGAATAGTTGATAAATCCGATCGGCCATTCTTGCATTATAGGCAGGGAGTGCTCCTTTGAGGGCTTGTTGACAGATTTCTCTATTCTTCCGGTTCCAGATATGTTCAACTTCTTCATCCCAGAGTTGTGCGATTCGGTAGTATTCCTTCCATTCATTAATTCGTGCCAGGTGTTGCCTCCTTTGAATGTTGCGTACAATCGATCGGGTCTTCTGTAAGGTCGATCCTTCTATCTCCTCAAGGTCTTCCAGAGGTTCTATATGTCAGTAGGCCTCGATCAGGCTGACTCGGACTTCATGGAAGTTGTTCCAACGGGGCATGATATTTCTTGAGGCAGTTTCAGTAGACAGTATAGGGTAAGATCGTTCCTGTCGTTTTTCGCAACTGATATGTAGTTCCTTTTATACTGGCGATATAGTATAGTCCTTCCCATTTTGGGTCGAATTTTGCTGACCAGGATGATTCTACTATGTTTCAATATAGTATGATTTGGTCACCAATCTTCAATTTCTCGGTTTCCTTGTGTTCCTTATCGTAATTCTTCTTTTGTCAATCTTGTACAATGGCAATAAATTCTCTCACCTTGTTTCGGATATTGTGTAATTCTTGGATTTCCTTTGTCATATGATGCTCGATTTGCATTTCCCAGGAGGTGTGGCTGGGTTCCGGGGTGGTCATTACTTGGTCTACCAGCTGATGAGCTTTTCTTCCGTAAGCGAGCTCAAAAGAGGTGAACTTTGTTGTCTCCTGTTTCATTGTTCGTAGTGCAAATAAGGCGGAAGGTAGGTACAAGTCCCAATCTCCTCCTTGTGATTGTACTACTTTAGCAATCATGTTCTTGATAGTTTGATTCGTCCGTTCGGTGAGTCCATTTCCTTGTGGGTGGTAGGCAGTAGTCTTTATCTGGCAGATCCCGAAGTGTTGCGTCAATATCTGCATGAATTCATTAACAAATTCAGTTCCTTGATCGGAGGTCATTTCATAAGGTATTTCATGGTGGTAGATAATGTCTTCATAGATAAATGGTGCAATATTAAGGGCATCTGCAAGGGGCAATGCTCTTGCTTCGGGGTACTTAGTCAGGTAATCTACTGCTACTACAATGTATCGATTTCCTCTAAGTGTTCTTGGTAGCGGTCCAACAATGTCTATTCCAATATGTTCGAAGGGTCCTCCAGGTACAATCGGTTGTAAGGTCTCGACTTCCTTTCCTCGGCGCCTCTTCTGGCAAGTGTCGCATCTTCTGATATATTCTCTAATGTCTTCGTACATGTTCTTCCAATAATATTTTTCTGATAGTCATTGGTATGTGTTGTCTACGCCCATGTGTCCTGCCAACTGATGGTCATGAGAGGCCTGGAGTACCATCTGCTTTTTGTGTTCAGGAACTACAAGTCGTATTTGTCCTCTGTGTCGTCGGTAAAGTATATTATTCTTGATAAAATAG
>RBNK01000450.1:0-25712 GCA_003990785.1 Endogone sp. FLAS-F59071 | reverse complement strand
AGAGGTATTTATACAAAAGATCAGATAGTACTGCTATAAAGGTAGCTGCCTAAGATAGTACTTCTGATAGCGGTAATACTTCAAAAAGAAATACTGAAATAAGTAATACAGTAAAAGGTAATACTATAAAAGGTAATAATAAAAAGGGGAATTACTAGAGATAGTAATTTGAGAAAAGGAAATACTATATGAAGTATTTCTGTAAAGAGTAATGCTAAGATAGGTAATGTAGAAAAAGGAAATACTTCAATAAGTAATACTACTAAAGGCATTTCTGAATACAGTAATACTACAAAAGGAATTTCCTAAAACAGAATTTCCTCATTGAGTAATTCCTCAATTGACAATGCTCTATTTGGCAATGCCTCATTTGGTATTTCTAAATCGGGAACTACCATATCGAGTAATTCTATTTCGAGTGATTAGAATGTTCTAAGTAGTACTGCGGCACAGTAACGGTCATTTGTAATGTCTAATAATATCATTCTTATAGCAGGTGTGTGTATGTCTGAATGCTGCGTGTCAGTCAGACTGAATCTCACTATAAAGTATCCTGGCTTCTGGGGACATGGGATTCACGCGTGATTCTGTTTCTGAGCTTAGTGACTTGCTTTCTTTCGGTAATCTGTTTTTTGGCTAGATCTTGTTATGTGTCTTGCTTTTGTTGTCTGGATTCATCTACTCTCTTTCTCTCCGACAAGGGTTGTCTGCTTGGGTCAGCAATGAGGTGTCTCTTTCTGGGTAAGTCCTTGGGGTCACGCTGAGATTCGAGTATGGGTAGTTGTTTGCACATGATTCCAGCAGTTATAAGAATGGGGGTCCCGACGTCTGTCTTTCTTGCAACTCCAAAAAGTCTTCTAATTCACATACTACTCCTTTTTCATATACTTTTACTATGACTTCGCAGTGCTAACAATATCCAGTTACTTCTATCCTTGGCAAGCGTTGCCGGGATGATGATGAGGTTGTCTGCGAAACTCCTCCTACCAGTCGTTTCCGAATTGTGGCAGACAGTGACGATGAGATCATTCATAAAACTCCTCCGGGTTTTTGGGATGAAGCAGCCTGGTATTATGAACTAGACTTGACTCCCAGTCCTGTGGTGAGTCCAGATTTTGAACATGAAGAAGAGGAGGAAGAAGAGGTCGAAGCAGCTATTGCGGCGAGCCTTGATTTCGATGTACTCCCAGTTGATGAAGGCTTTGATGCGGATGCAACGCTATATCCTGGTAGGTGCAGTAGGCGGGAATCTTCCTGAAGTAGTTTCATTTACTGATAGTTTTCTTCTGCTATGTTTTCTTATATAATTAGAACTATCTCAGAATCCAGCGACTTCTAAGGGATACTTGGATTCTTCTGGGGTTGATGTCTTGAATTCGAGCATCCTGGTCTCAACTCCAGTGGCGAGTTCTGCGCCTTCGGGACCATCTGAGGTTGGGGTGTCAGATAAGGAGAATGAACCTCCTGAAGTTGATGACAGGTAAGTATCTTCTTCTTCAATAATTTCGTCAGGATTAAGAATTCCTATTAATTTTCTATGTAAATCTCTTCATTAGGGACAAGAGTGAAGTTTCTGGGTCTCCAGCGGATTCTTCTGATAGGTACCAAACTCCAGTAAGGGCTATCTAGAGTTGGCATGCTCCAGGGAGTCCTTCTCTTGTTCATGCTATTCTGTTTGATTCTGCTGTTATTCTATTTGATTCAGATGAGAGCGACGAGTTCCCAGAGGTTGATCAAGTTGGTCACTCATCCAAGTAAGTAATATGATTTTTGCTGAGTTTATCCAGAGAGAGAATTCCTAATAAATTCTATAGGTTTCTCATGATTAATAAACATTTTTAAAATTGTTTTACTTCCAGCTAGGAGTCAACCTAAGTAGATGGCTGTTGCTTTATCTTCCTCCATGGGTTTCCGCGAGGTACGTCCATCTATCTATCTATCTAGCAATAGTTTATTCCAGTCTCTTCTGCGATTGTAAGTCTAATTGTTGCTGTGATAATTTTGTTCTTCCTCTAGGGCAGGCATCAGTGGTCCTTCTAGTCATTTTCTGTAGCGCATACCAGGGTGTACTGGCTTCGAGGTAGTTATAATTTTTCATCAGTTCGGTCAAGTACTGATTCGGTGATAAAAGTCTCTTTAACAATCGATTCGTAATGTCTTCTCAAGGTTGCTTGTATTGATATATCTTTATGAAGTCCATTCGCAAAGTTCGCCTGCTTTTGAAGTCCATTTACACCTCTTATTGCTGTGTGATCATTTTATTCTTCTTCTATGCCAGATGTCAATGGTTTTTTATAGTTATTTCCTATAGTGCATACCAGGGTGCGCTGACTTTGATGTAGTTACAGAGCATCAATTTAATGAGTCTACAATCATCTATTTGGACTTGACGGCTGTGTGAGTTCAGTTGTTACACTCTCAGTTCTTATAGATCTTGAGGTGCACAGCTTTTGAACTCATATGTGAGTTCAGCTGCTATTGAACTCATATGTGAGTTCGGCTGCTATTGAACTGAAGTTTATTGAATAAAGATTTGAGGGATATTTATATAAAAAGGTCAAAGCTAAATATATGATAATATAACTGATAAATGAGGTGATGGTCAAATGATATGCTAATGATCTGATGATTAAGTACTGAGATGACCGAGCACCAATAATAATACTTAATGATCAAAATAAAAGTATGGGAAAACTGCTAAATTAATTCTGAGTGATGAGAACGGTGAGATCAGTGGGAATGATTGCTGCATCGTTAAGGGATTACGATGTTTGCTTGGATGCTGTGTCATTCTTGACAGATTACACGAGGGTCAGAAGAGCTTGAGAAATTGGATAGATGTGGAAACATTGCTGCGTTGCCAGAGATTAAGTGAGAATCAGAAGAGCTTGAGAAATTGGATGGAATAATCACTGATGGAATCAGAAGATCGGATGGATGTGAGAAATCGGGTAGTTCCATCACTACTTGGCAGATGCTGCGGTGCAATTACTGCACTCTTACAGTTGTAATTCTTGTTTTCTGTTTGAGTTTGTTGTGCCAATAGAATTATATATACTGATTTGATGACTATGCTAAAACACCATTGCTTGTGAGTATATGGGCTTCTTCTCTCTTTAATATAAGTTTCCAACTATTGCAGGAGGGTCTTGAATAAGGTGTTGGCTCGTGCACCACAAGTGATGTAATTATCATCATTATAAAGCATTCCAATAATGATGAGATTGGTATTAATTTCTGCTATAAAAGCTTCAAAGATTTTAGTTCCTTTAGTATTAAATTATACTGTAGCCAGTTGTTTCTTTGCTTCAGCAATATGTATACTACTGCAGAATTTATCAATTAGTAGAGATCTAAGGCCTTGTTGTATAGGAATGTTGGGATATTCTGGTTGAGCCATACCAGCTACTTGAGCTGCTACCAAAGTTGTATCTTGCTAGGTCAAAGGTTTTCTAGGTAAATTTTGCTACCAGATTGCTACTGATTTTCTAAGAAATCTAGCAATTTTGTTAACCTATGCATATGACTTGGTATATACTTGTTCAGGTATAATTGATATTGTTGGTAAGTCTATCATCTAGTACTTGATCGTCATTTCAGCTGTCGGCATTGTAATTAGCTTCAACAGCTAATATAAATATGATAACTTCTTTAGCTTCTCCATCAAAGAGTTGTAGATTGACTGCTTTGGTTATTTAGCTAAGTTATGCTACTTGTCCTATAAGTGCAGTTAAGGCTGCTACTTGTGTAGTTAATGTGATGATTGCAGCATTGGCTATTATATTAGTAAATGTAGTTGATATGAGTTGTGGTGATATAGGAAGTTCGTTTTCTCCTCTGTTGGTATGTTGGATATATTCTCTTGCTTCATAATCAAATATTTCTTCTTCTGAGTTGATGTAAGGGGGTTTCTTATAAACTGCCTGTGAGGAAGCATCTGATAATACTAATCCACATTGGACTTAGGAATCTCCGAATACGTCACAAGATTTCTAAGGTATTGAAAGTACTTTGTTTCTTTATAAAAATATTAATTAGGATTTTCAGACTTATAGTCTCTTTAGTGCTCTTGATGTGTAGAAGGAGTGAGATCTTTAGCTCTCAAAGGGATCTTGAGTAATCACTGCTATTAAACTTAAGTTTATTGAATAAAGAATTGAGGGACATTTATATAAAAGGTTAAAGCTAAATATATGACAAATAAATAATATAATATAACTGATAAATGAGGTGATAGTCAAATGATATGCTAATGATCTGATGATCAAGTACTAAGATGACTGAGCACTAATAATAATACTTAATGATCAAAATAAAAGTATGGGAAAACTGCTAAATTAATTCTGAGTGATGGGAATGGTAGGATCAGTGGGAATGATTGCTGCATTGTTAAGGGATTACGATGTTTGCTTGGATGCTGTGTTGCCAGGGATTACGTGAGAATCAGAAGAGCTTGAGAAATTGGATAGAACAATCACTGATGGAATTAGAAGATCAGATGGATGTGAGAAATTGGGTAGTTCCATCACTTCTTAGCTGTGGTGTAGTGTAATTACTGTGCTCTTACAACTCTTCCCCTCTTAGGAGAAAATAGCATCCTCGCTATTTCTAAGGAATGTAAAGTTATCCTAAAATATGAATATAAGAAAATACTACTCTTGATAAGGAAAATACTAAGTAAAAAAGTGGCTTGTCATTTTTCTATGAACAAATGACTCCTGAATATTTCAAAGGATAAAATAATAAAAGAGATAATAATGTAATAGATCAAATATGCAAATAAATGAAATAAGTGTCTATTGAAGATCATCAAGTAAAATAATAATGTCTGATCTGAATAAAAGGAAATAAATTACTGAAATGATAAATGAAATACATCAGAGGAAAAAGGAAATAAGTATGTCAGAGAAAAAGGAAATCAATTGAGTGCATTATTGTTCAATGCAATAATAATAAAATAGGGATCGATTGAAATAAATAATAATTGTTTGATGAATAAAATAACTAATGTAACTGTGACGACTAAATAAAATAGACTCCAGGTCGAAATAAAAAAAAAAAAAAAAAAGGAATATATAACTGAAGACTGTGCTCACTGTCCTCTCCTAAATCTTCTACATGTCATTCTTCTTGCCCTTTATGCTGATTCGTCCAAGTATGTGTGTTCAGGTACATGGTCATTCTAGATTCATTCAGTCATTTGGTCATTCCAGATTCGTGGTGCTCGACTTGCTTGTTTCAGTCATTCTGACTTTCTTTTGTTTTCTTCCTTTTTTTCTTACAAAGATCTTGCTAGAATTCTCAAGGATCTTTCCGCATGGTGCATATGTAAGTCATTCTGCTGATTTCGGTATGTAACTCAAGATCTTACTATAAGTGGTGGTCTTGGTGCATTCCTTTATTCCTTGCATGATTCAAGTATATGATTCATTTTGTTTATATCAGAGTTGGTGGGTTGGGTAATTCTAACATTCAGGCATGAGCTGATTCATTGAGTCTATTTTCCTTCTAACTCTTAGGTTATTCATACAGATCAGGTTCTTGGTCAGGTGTCCTGGCTTTCTGTGTAAGCTCATTTGATGCTGACAATCTGAACTGATTTGTTGGTTGTTCACTAGGGTTATTGGTGGGCTAGAACCGTTGGTAATGAGGTAAGTGATTCGGCCAGGTATATGTATATGTGTCTAAATGCTGTGTGTTGGTTAGACTGAATCTTGCCATGAAGTGTTCTAGCTTCTGGGGGCATAGGATTCGTGCATGATTCCATTTCTGAGCTTGGTGACTTGCTTTCTTTCAGCGATTCATTTCTTGGCTGGGGAAGGTACATCTTTGTAAGCTTCGTGGCTGAATCTCATCATATGTCTAGCTTCTCTTGTTGTCCGAATTTATCTGTTCTCTTCGACAAGGGTTGTCTGCTTAGGTCAGCAATAAGGTGTCTCTTTCTAGGTAAGTTCTTGAGGTCACATCAAGATTCGGGTATGGGTGGTTATTTGCACATGATTCTGACAGTTATAAGAATGGAGGTCCCGACGTCTGTCTTTCTTACAACTCCAAAAAGTCTTCTAATTCATACACTACTCCTTTCTCCTATACTTCCATTATGACTTTGCAGTACCAACAATATTCAGTTACTTCTGTTCTTGGCAAGCATTGCCAGGATGACAATAATGAGGTTGTCTGCGAAACTTCTCCTACCAGTTATCATTTCCAAATTGTAGTAGATAGTGACAATGAAATTGT
This sequence comes from Endogone sp. FLAS-F59071, assembly GCA_003990785.1. Lineage (NCBI taxonomy): Eukaryota > Fungi > Mucoromycota > Endogonomycetes > Endogonales > Endogonaceae > Endogone > Endogone sp. FLAS-F59071. Next base: position 19,472 of record RBNK01000450.1, on the reverse strand, counting down.
TTGCAAAACTTCTCCAGGTTTTTGGGATGAAGCAGCCTGGTATTATGAACCAGACTTGACTTCCAGTTCTGTAGTGAGTCCAGATTTTGAACATGAAGAAGAGGAGAAAGAAAAGGTTGAAGCAGCTATTGTGGCAAGTCTTGATTTTGATGATGACAGTATGGCAACTTAGCTGCTCCCAGTTGATGAGGGCTTTGATACAGATGCAATGCTATATTCTGGTAGATAGTTGGCAGTAGGCAGAAATCTTCCTGAAGTATTTCATTTACTGATAGTTTTCTTCTGCTATGTTTTTCTTATATAATTAGAACTGTCTCAGAATCCAGCAACTTCTGAGGGATACTTGAATTCTTCTGGGGTTGATGTCTTGAATTCGAGCATCCTGGTCTCAACTTCAGTGGTGAGTTCTACGCCTTCAGAGGTTAGAGTGTCAGATAAGGAGAATAAACCTCCTGAAGTTGATGATAGGTAAGTACCTTCTTCTTCAATAATTTCATCAGAATTAAGAATTCCTATTAATTTTCTATGTAAATCTCTTCATCAGAGACAAGAGCAAAGTTCCTGGGTCTGATTCAGATTTGGATAGATTTTAGATACTAGTAAGGGCTATCCAGAGTTGGCATACTCCTGGAAGTCCTTCTCTTGTTCGTGCTGTTGTTCTGTCTGATTCTGCTATTATTCTATTTAATTCAGATGAGAGCAACAAGTTCGAATTCCCAGAGGTTGATCAGGTTGGTTGCTCATCAAAGTAAGTATTATGATTTTTGCTGAGTTTGTCCAAAGAGAGAATTCCTAATAAATTCTATAGATTTCTCATGATTAATAAACATTTTTAAAATTGTTTTATTTCCAGCTAGGAGTCAACCTAAGTAGATGGCTGTTGCTTTATCTTCCTTTATAGGTTTCTGCGAGGTACATCCATTCTTCTATCTAGTAATAGTTCATTCTAGTCTCTTCTGTGATTGTAGATCTAATTGTTGCTATGATCATTTTGTTCTTCCTCTAGGGCAGGTGTCAGTGGTCATTCTAGTCATTTCCTATAGCATGAACCAAGGTGCACTAGCTTCAGGGTAGTTATAATTTTTCAGTTTGGTCTTATTATATCTGGACCTCTCTTCTGTGATTATAAGTCTATTCCATGTATTAGTCAACTGCTGATTTGATAATAAAAGTCTCTTTAACAATCAATTCATAATGTCTTCTCAAGGTTGCTTATATTGACATATCTTTATGAAGTCTATTTGCAAAGTTCGTCTGCTTTTAAAGTCTATTTATGCCTCTTGTTACTGTGATCGTTTTATTCTTCTTCTATGCTAGATGTCAATGGTTTTTTATAGTTATTTTCTATAGCACATACTAGGGTGCACTAGCTTTGATATAGTTATAGAGCATCAATTTAATAAGTCTGTAATCATCTATTTGGACTTGACGGCTGTGTGAGTTCAGTTGTTGCACTCTCAGTTCTTATAGATCTTGAGGTGTACAGCTATTGAAGTTGTATGTTTGGCTGCTATTGAACTCGTATGTGAGTTTGGCTATTATTGAATTCATATGTGAGTTCAGCTGCTATTAAACTCATATGTAAGTTCGGCTGCTATTGAACTTAAGTTTATTGAATAAAGAATTGAGAGACATTTATATAAAAGATCAAAGCTAAATATATAACAAATAAATGATATAATATAACTGATAAATGAGGTGATAGTCAAATGATATGCTAATGATCTAATGATCAAGTACTGAGATGACCAAGCACCAATAATAATACTTAATAATCAAAATAAAAGTATAGGAAAACTGCTAAATTAATTCTGAGTAATGGAAACGGTGGGATCAGTGGGAATGATTGCTGTGTCATTAAGGGATTACGATGTTTACTTGGATGCTGCATTGCTAGGGATTATATGAGAATCAGAAGAGCTTGAGAAATTGAATATAACAATCACTGATGGAATTAGAAGATCGGATGGATGTAAGAAATCAGGTAGTTCCATCACTTCTTGGCTGCAGTGTGGTGCAATTACTACACTCTTACAGTTAAGGTCTTCTAGTTCTTCAAGTATGTCAGCTTCGAGGATAATTCTTCAAATGATTATATTGATATCTTTAATAAATATAGTATCAGCATCATGATAGACTATTGTGTCTGGTTCATGTAAGTCACTTACATCAGATGCTTCTTGAAATGTTAGTTTACTTAGTCTGGATATATGTTAAAATATAGATGTTATAATAATAGGTTTCTCAATAGATAGTGGTGTGATAGGTACAGTTAGTTCTAATAGTGTTGTTTCAGTGAATCATATGAGATCTTCTACTACTAATTTCTTAAATAATTTACTTGTAATTTGGTAGTAAATGGTACCTCAGTATATTGAGTAATCAAATGATGAGTTGGTAATCTACTCTTTGATGACTTGGTGATTATTATATCCTTGTATAGTAGATGTGAGGTTGGTGAAATGATGTTCTGCTTATGTGATTGAAACAATATCATAATCTCCTTTGATGTTTTCATAGAGGAAATCTTGAAATGCTTTGAAGTAGACTTCAGTTTTAGGAAAGTTTTTGAATTCTTTTAAAAGTTTGTTATAGAGTTCAAGGTATGTTTTGCCTCTTAAATGAGCTATAGTTGTTGAATCAATGCTTTGTAGTAGTTGCTGATATTGTGTCCACTTGAAGGATTCTGTAATATATATAGTTTCTCTGGCTGTTGGAAGTAAGATGTATATAGTATTTTTAGTAGCACTCTAAGTATGTCAGTTGTATCTAAAAGGAATTGATAATTCTAGGCCTTTGTAAAAATATTAGTAGTATGCTTTTGATTATTATAACAGTTTTTCATTACTGCTACTACCAAGTTGTAAGGGGGTTTTCTTCTAAACTGCCTGTGAGGAAGCATCTGATGATACTAATCCATGTTGAACTTAGGAATTTCTAAGTATGTCGCAAGGTTTCTAAGGTATCGAAAATACTTTGTATCTTTATAAGAATATTAATTATGATTTTCAGACTTATAGTCTTTTAGTGCTCTTGATGTATATAGAAGGGGGGTAAGATCTTTAGCTCTCAAAGGAATCTTGAGTGTGTACTGCTATTGAACTAAAGTTTATTGAATAAAGAATTAAGAGATATTTATACAAAATTCTCAAGGTGCTATATAGGTAGCTGCCCAGATCACTACTTAGAATATTATTGGTTATACTATATTTAGTTTATAAGTTCCATTCATTATTGAATAAGATATTAACAATATTGATAATATCAACAGTATTAATAATTTCAGTAATGTGGTAGTATCCACAGTGTTGATAATTTCAGTAGTGTGGATAGTATTCACAGTGTTGATAATTTCGGCAATATCCGATCTGAATATGGAAATATTAGTTTCTTTTTTGATGCAGTTGTTATCTATTAGGTAATTTCCTAGGAGATGAAGTAACAATGTTTCTTCTTCTATATTCCGTAAGTTTTCTCATTAATGTAGACTTAGATTGCCAAGATGTTTCAATGCAGATAGCCAATATTAGAATATGTTGAAGGTTCTTTTAGCCATGCATCTTTCCTAAGGATTTAATTCTAAGTATTTAGCAGATTTTTATTCTGTCAGTTCTTGGTAGTTTTCTTGCCTTAGTTGTAAGATATATCTTATTTGATAGTAGCTTCTGAATTATCTAGCAGTGTTGTTGAATTGATGAATGCTGATATTTCTTTTTGTAAATTCCACCATGTCGATAGTATCCTCTTGGATTACTCTAGTATATAGTTGTGGTGGTTCATTGTATCAGTTAATAATTGCATTCTCCACTATGTTTTTAATTTGTTCATAGTTTAGTCTAAGTGGAGTTGAACATCTGGCAGTATTTCTTTGCTATGGTTGGGTTAAATAAGGCTCTTGAGTCCTCTGGTTTTATTGGCTGATAGCAGATATAGTTATTTATTATGTTTCTACAAGTGTTTGTCACTGCTTTTTATATGTATAAAAGTGATAGATATAAAAGCAGCAACAAACACTTGCAGAAACTTAACAAACAATCATGCCCCGATTCAACAATGACGAATACCTCCGTAGCCGAGTTATTGAAGCATACCAAGCCTTAGAAGACCCTCTATCCGAACTACTACCTGAGGAAGGATCTGCCCTACGAAGGACTTAAATAATAATGAAAAACATCGACATTGCTCAGAAATGACAAACACAAGACGAATTTCAGGCCTACTATAAGATTGCTAGGATCTGGGAAGAAGATCTCGAATATGTATGGGACTGACGACATGCAGAAGCATGCAAATGAGCACTACATCAAGGAATCCCCCTCCAATCTCAAAGGATTACCCTCCAGATTTATGGACTCTTCCAGTTCCGACCAGCCGCTTTGAAAAGACTTACCAGAATTGGACCATTCGCATTTCACCAACTGTCTCAAATTACCTTTGAAGAACTTAAAGAAGAAATCCATGTAATACAAAGGGATTTCGACCAATTGGAACAGTTCCTTGATTTGTGAAACCTTTTAACCATCTTAAATCTTTTAACCATCTTAAATCTTTAACCATCTTAAATCCATAACTTATATAACTCGTTATATCACATAAATTCATAATTAGTTTATATTTTAAATAGCCAATAGTTTTTCGAGTAGTAACCTGGGCAGCTACCCATATAGCACCTCAAGAAATTGTATAAATATCCTTTAGATCTTTATTCAATAAACTTCAGTTCAATAGCAGTGCACACTCAAGATCCCTTTGAGAGCTAAAGATCTCACCCCTTCGACACACATTAAGAGCGCTAAAAGACTATAAGTCTGACATTCACAATTAATAATCTTATAAAGAAACAAAGTACTTTCGATATCTTAGAAACCTTGCGATGTACTTGGAGATTCCTAAGTCCAACATGGATTAGTATCATCAAACGCTTCCTCACAGGCAGTTTAGGAGAAACCCCCTTACAACTTAATAGCAGCAGTAATGAAAAACCGTTATAATAATCAGAAACATACTACTAATAATTTTACAAAAGGCCTAGAATTACCAATTCCTTTTTAGACATGACTGATGTACTCAGAGTGCTACTAAAAACACCATACACATCTCACTTCCAACAGCTAGGGAGGCTACATACATCACGGAACCCTTCAAGTGGACACAATATCAGCAACTGCTACAAAGTACTGATTCGACAACAGTAGCTCATTTACGAGGCGAAACATACCTTGAACTCTACAACGAACTTTTAGAAGAATTCAAAAACCCTCTTACAACTGATACCTACTTCGAAGCATTTCAAGATTTCCTCTACGAAAATATTAAAGGAGATTGTGACATTGTTTCCATCACACAAGCTGAACACCAATTCACCAACCTCACAACTACCATATAAGGATATAATAATCGTCAAGTAATCAAAGAGTAGATTACCAACTTGCAATTTGATTACTCAACACACCAAGGCACCGTTTACTATAGAATTGCGAACAGATTATTTGAGAAATTAGTAGCAGAAGATCTCACACGATTTGCCGAAACAACACCATTAGGATCTACTGTACCTATTACATCACTATCGATCGAGGAACCTATTAATCTTACAGCATCTACATTCCGACATACACCTGGACCAAGCAAACCAACATTTAGAGAAGCAACCAATATAAGCGACTTACACAAACCTGATACAACTATCTATCATGATGCTGATACTATATTTATTGAAGATACCGATACAACCATTCGAAGAATAACACTCGAAGCCGACATACTTAAAGAATCGGAAGACCTCGATTCTGAAGACGAAATATTTGATTACGAAGTTAGAGAATATATCCAACAAACAAACAGAGGAGAGAACATACTTCTAACATCACCATTACTTGCACCAACTATATTCACCGATATAATGGCTGACACCACAATCGCCGCACTAACCGTATAAGTAGCAGCCTTAACTGCACTCGTAGGATAAGTAGCACAACTCAGTTAGACAACCAAAGCAGTCAACTTATAATCTTTTGATGGAGAAGCCAAAGAAGTTGCCACATTCATATCAGTTGTTGAAGCCAATTACAATGTTAACAGCTAGAATGATGATCGAGTACCAGATAACAGACTTACTAACAATGTCAATCATATACCTGAACAAGTATATGCCAAGTCATATGCACAGGTTAACAAAATTGCTAGATTTCTCAGAAAATCGGCAGCAATCTAGTGGCAAAATCTGCTTAGAAAACCTTTGACCTGGCAGGATACAACTTTGGTAGCCACTCAAATAGCTAATGCAGCCCAACCAGGATATCCAAACATCCCCGTCCAACAAGGTCTTAGATCCTTACTGATTGACAAATTCCGTAGTAGTGCACATATTGCCGAAGCAAAGAAACGACTAGCCACAGCAAGATTTAACACTGAAGGAAATAAAACCTTTGAAGCTTTCACCGTAGAAATCGATGCCAATCTTATTATCATTGGAATGCCTTATGACAATGACAATCATATTACTTGTGGTGCATGAGCCGACACCTTATTCAAAACCCTTCCACAGTGGCTTGAAACTCACATTAAGGAGAGAGGAAGCCCATGTGCTCACAAACAATGGTGTTTCGGCATGGTTATCAAATCAGCACGTACAATTCTATCAGCATAACAAACACAGACAGAAAACAGGAATCAAAACTCTGGCTCAAGCAGCAAACCAACAACTGATACTTACCATCGAGGAGGATTCAACCCCCAAGGAGGATTCAGAGGAGGACGAGGAAACTACAACAACAACCCAACATGGCGAAACAATTTCAAGAAGGATGAAAACAAGGATGACTGGAAGAAAACAAAGACTTGCTTCAACTGTGGAAGATGAGGACATATCGCACCTGAGTGTAGAAGTACTCATATTGTCTCAGGGAAAAAGATCATAAAGAAAGAAGAAGTCAAAGGCACAAGCAAAAGCATGACTACCGAGAAAGAAACGGATCCTAGAGATATTAGCCAACTGTATGTAATTGAAGAAAAATACGGCCGAGGATATCGCAAGTTAAATGAGCAAGAACAAATCACCCTCATCAATTAGAACATGGTGCAAACAAGATGCCCATTCTGTGACCAACGCATCTATTGCGCAAAACACATGTGCAACTGTTTGACAACTCACCTCATACCAGATGAAACCAAAGTGGAAGACTTCCTCACCATCAAAAAGAAGGATCGAAGAATAAAACTGCAACCAAGATATCGACAGATGCCACCAATGAATAATGGACCTTACCATGGCAAGAACCCACACCCTTATGCCAACAACACTGAAGAAATTTATGACATTTTCTGGAGAAGCTATCAATATGTTGGCAAAGGAAAGTTCTGGGGAGACAAGAAGAGATATGAACAAGGAGTATATTGGGACGAAATCTACCCACAGGATCTTTGAACTGTCCATGACTTATCTACTATTGATGGTAAGGGATGCAACTCAGCCTACAATGGCACTTGGCAAGAACTGGCCGATATTGAAGAAGGAAGGTAAGAAGATAAAGAAGAAGAATGGGAAGAATCATCAGAAGATAAACAACTATACATGATACAAGAAACCAACAACGAAACCAACTTCCTAGTCAAAAAGAAGCACCCAGATGCTATAGTACCTACTAAGGGAATAGCAAACTCCGCAGGATATAATATCCACGCAAACGAAGATGCACTAATCCCACCAGGATCGATTTTTCTGATCAAGACAGGAATTGCTCTAAAGCCGCCAACTGGAACTTATACACAAATCCTAGATAAAAGTAGCAAAATCAAGGAAGGAATCTCGATCAAAGCAGGAGTTATTGATGCAGACTATACTGGCGAAATTATACTCACAGTTTACAACTTATCTGCTCACCGCAAATACTGAGTCACCAAAGGAGCTAAGCTAGCGCAATTTGTATTCATCAAGCTGGATAACTCAGTAACAGCCAAAGTCATAGAACAACTTCCAAAAACCGAATGCGCTGCAGGAGGATTTGGATCAACAGACAAAAAGAAACCCACACTTACCAAGAATGAATGATGGTACCTGAAAATGGTACAAGGAATAGTACCATATGGATGCTGTCCTCATGGAAATAGAACCTACTGTACAGACGACGCCTGGAAATGCTGGAGTTGCATTGAAGAAAGCAAGAAACCACAGATCCAACAATTAGCAAAGGAGGAAGAAGAAGCAAAACAAGCATACAAAGCTATAAAATTACCAACTAAGGAGAAGAAAATGGATTGGTCAATCGAAGATATAACAGACATATGGTCTATCGAAGAAACAAAAGTAAAAGAAATAGAAGAAAAAGTAGAATACAGAACCTTATCATCACTCAGAAAGAAGATAGAACTTCTCTTCTATAAAGGAACAATGAAGAATGAAACAGTCAATATACTGATCGACAGTGGAGCAACCTGCAATTTTATTAGCAAACAGCTAGCCGATCAACTCAAAGTAATCAAGTCACCCTACAAAGCAGCAATAATTGTAGAAGTCACCGATGGAGGAACCCAACGAGTCACTCATACTGCCAAGAACCTTCTGATATCAATCGAATCATACCAGGATGCACTGAATTTCGAAATCATAGGCATGTCTGGACCAAGTATAGTATTCGGAAAAAGTTGGCTAGATCAAAAGAATCTTAACATCGACTGGCCAAGTGGAACTATGGAGTTTACTCATCGAAACAAGGACATCAAATTGATCTCCAAATCAAGAAACAACAAGATCTGACTCTACTTAGCTAAAAAATTCTACCAACATCTCGAAAAAGATGACATAGTTTACTGCTATATTATTACAGAAAAGGACATTGCTAAAATTACCACCAAAACGGATATAGACATTAATAGCCTGGACATATCTTTACAACCACTTATCACTGAATTTGCAGACTGATTTCCTATAAACTTACCAGAAGGACTACCACCGAAACGAAGTATCGATCACCAAATTGACTTAATACCTGGCGTAGAACTACCATTCAAGAAAATTTATCAATTATCTGGACCAGAGTTACAAGAACTCAAGAAGACTCTAAAAGAATTAATTGAACGAGGATCTATTCAACCTAGCACATCACCTTTCGGAGCACCTATTATATTTATCAAAAAGAAGGATAGAATTAGAATGTGCATCGACTACCGATAACTCAATGATATAACTATCAAGAACCAATACGCATTACCCAACATCATGGAATTATTCGACCAACTTAAAGGAGCAACCATATTCTTGGTGTAAGGGGGTTTCTCGTAACCGCCTGTGAGGAAGCGTCTGATGATACTAATCCGCGTTGGACTTAGGAATCTCCGAGTATGTCGCAAGGTTTCTAAGATATCGAAAGTACTTTGTTTCTTTATAAGATTATTAATTGTAAATTTCAGACTTATAGTCTTTAGCGCTTTTGATATATATAGAAGGGGGTGAGATCTTTAGCTCTCAAAGGGATCTTGAGTGTGCACTGCTATTGAACTCATTTTAAAAAGAGATTGCGAGAATAGTGCAGAACTTCAATTTAATGAGTCCGCAACTATCTGCAGTATACGTAAACCTCTTAAGGTTTCGGCTTCTTGTAGAGAGTTGTATAAGTTCAATGTATAAGGAATTGTTTAAGGGGTTTTGAGGATTAAAGAATTGATTGATTTGAAGACTGAAGTTTATTGAATAAAGAATTGAGGGATATTTATACAAAATTCTCGAGGTGCTATACGGGTAGCTGCCCAGGTTACTCTACTCGGAATATGATTGGTTATACTATATTTAAATTATAAGTTCCATTCATTATTAAATAAGATATCAACGATGTTGATAGTATCAACAGTATTGATAATTTCTGCAGTGTGGATGGTATCCACAGTGTTGATAATTTCGGCAGTGTGGATGGTATCCACAGTGTTGATAATTTCGACAGTGTGGATGGTATCCACAGTGTTGATAATTTCAGCGGTGTGGATGGTATCCTGATAAGGAAGTATTGATTTCTTCTTTTGGATTCAAATAACTAGAATGTTCTAAGTAGTGCTGCGGCATAGTAACAGTAATAATATCACTCTTACAACTCTTCCCCTCTTGGGAAAATAGCGTCCATGCTATTTCTTATAAGAGAGTTGTTTAGTATTCTACAAGTTTGTATTTCTCGAAGTGTTGATTCTGTTCAAAGAGTATCTGCTGAACTTCTTTGTTTAAGTTCTAGACTTGATGCGGGTGGTTTGACTTGTCTAGTGTTTTGTAACTGTTGTTTCGATTGCTGGTAATTTGCTTTATCAGTGATTATTCGTCAATTTCTATCTCGGCTATTGTTGTTATGTCAGCTGGTGCTTGGTGCTCCAGAGTATTTCTATCAATACTGATTCGGTAATCTACGTCTCCAACGAATGATTCGTATCGTCTTCTCAAGGTTGCTTGTATTGACATGTCTTTATGAAGTCCATTCACAAAGTTCGCCTGCTTTTGAAGTCCATCTACGCCTCTCATTGTTGTGATCGTCTCCATTCCTCTTCGATATTGTAGTCTTCTTGCTGATTTGTATAGATGTTTGGTATTACTTTGAGTATATCGCAAGTATTCCAAAAGAATTTAGGCCTGAATAAAATGTTCATAGTATATGTTCCTCAAATGTCGATTATGTTGTAATTGTGATGATGCTGAATGTTCATTATGTTGAATGTTGTTGCTGCTACTGTAAGGGGGTTTCTCCTAAACCGCCTGTGAGGAAGCATCTGATGATACTAATCCGCATTGGACTTAGGAATCTCCAAGTACGTTGCAAGGTTTCTAAGGTATCAAAAGTACTTTGTTTCTTTTATAAGATTATTAATTGTGAATTTCAGACTTATAGTCTCTAGCGCTCTTGGTGTGTATAGAAGGGGGTGAGATCTTTAGCTCTCAAAGAGGTCTTGAGTGTGCACTGCTATTGAACTGAAGTTTATTGAATAAAGAATTGAGGGATATTTGTACAAAATTCTCGAGGTGCTATATGGGTAGCTGCCCAGGTTACTACTCGGAATATTGGTTACTAATTTAGAAGTCAAATAATGTGTTAATAAAATCTATATTGTAGATGTTGGCGGTGTCTTCAATGTTGGCAGTGTCTATGATGTTGGCAGTGTCTATGATGTTGGCGGTGCCTATGATGTTGGCGGTGCCTACGATGTTGGCGGTGCCTACATCTTCTTCTGTATCTGATCCTGATAAGGAAGTATTGGTTTCTTCTTCCAGACGGTTGTTATCCATTAGGTAATTTTCTAGGAGATAGAGTAACAGAGTTTCTTCTTCCTCATTTCGTAAGTGTCCCCATTGACGTGGGCTTAGGTTACCCAGGTGTTTCAATGTGGAAGGCCAATATTGGAATACTTTGAAGGTCCTTCTAGCTATGCGTTTTTCCTAGTGGGTTAATCCTAGAATTCTGGCAGATTCTTGTTCTGTTGTTTCTTGACGATTTTCTTGTCTTAACTGTAAGGCATATCCCATTTGATAGTAACTTCTGAATTGTCCGGCAGTATTGTGAAATTGGTAGATGTTGATATTTTCTTTTGCAAGTTCTACCATTTCAATAGTGTCCTCCTGGGTTACTCTTGCATGTAGTAGTACTGGTTCATTATGTCGGTTGATGATTGCATTCTCCACTATGTTCTTGATTTGTTCATAGTCTGGTCGAAGTGGTGTTGATCATCTGGCAGTATTTCTTTGCTGCGGTTGAGTCGGATAAGGCTCTTGAGTCCTCTGGTTTTGGCAGCTGATGGCAGGCATAGTTGTTTGCTATGTTTCTGTAAGTGTTTGTTGCTGCCTTTTATATATATATCACTCTTACACTTCACTTGATAGAGATATAATCACCCATATCAATGTCATAAAAGTACTTGGGTTTACTAACTTGGATCTCCTTGAAACTTGTTACCAGAATATCTTCAAACTCATATATAAGTTTTCAGATTATATTCTGTTGTTTGCTGGTTATATTCTTGCTGATCTTATAACTATGTTGGTTAGTCTTTTATTATCTATATTCCTTCTCAATGATCTTCTTTCTTACTATAACTATATATACATCTGTCATATGAACCTTGTATATTGATATCTAAGTAATAGAGTCTTTCTTATAGATATAGATCATTTCTCTCAGATTATAATTGCTAAGAATAAGCTTGAGTTTACTTTCACAGTTCAGATTGATGACACCTTCTATCCTTAGGTCTTGAAGAGCTAGCAGGCTACTTAAGTAAATTTGTGAGATGTCTATCTGGAAAGCTAATACCTATTAAGTATATTTCTCATAGCTTGATTATAATATCCTTGGTGAGTGCTAGGTTGATTCCTATATCATTTGGATTGGTTTAGCTTAAAGGTGTTATATAATCTGTTTTACATATAAATAATATTATGTTCTGTTCAACATAATAGTCCTTATCTTTATTATCATTACTATCTACTATTTATAGTTGGATACCTTACTTTATATTAAACAGTACCTCATATTTGCAATTCTTCTATTCAATTCTCATATTGTAAATATCTATATTAATAATAGCTCGAGCCTTGGCTAACTATTTATTCATAATCAAAAGATCATAAAAGGTAGTATTGATAACTATAGCTGTTATAGGGATGATAATCTTTCTAAATTGAATTATTAAAAAAATAGTTAATTAATTTACAAACTATTTACTAAGAGCTGTAAACTATTTTACTAAGAGTTACAAACAAAATAACTATAGATATAGATGCTAGTCATAGACTATGAACTATTATTGGTAAACAGCTATAAACTACCCTAGAACTCTACTAGAATAATATTACAAACTATGAATACTTTTAGTATAAGAGAGTTTCTTCTAAACTGCCTGTAGGGAAGTATTTAATGATACTAATCCATATTGGACTTAGAAATCTCTGAGTATGTTACAAGGTTTTTAAGGTATTAAAAGTACTTTGTTTCTTATAAGAATATTAATTATGATTTTCAGACTTATAGTCTTTTTAGCACTTTGGATATGTATAGAAGAGGATGAGATCTTTAGCTCTCAAAGAGATCTTGAGTGTACACTGCTATTGAACTCAGTTGTTAGAATGTTGTAAGAATAGTACAGAACTTCAATTTAATGAGTTCACAACTATCTGCATTATGTGAGCCTCTTGAGGTTCTAGCTTTAGTAGAGAGTTATATTAGGCTGATATATATAAGATATTGTTAATAGAGAAGTTGATAAGACTTGACTGATTGAACTGAAGACTGAAGTTTATTGAATAATGAATTGAAAGATATTTATACAAAATTGAAAAGCTAAGATTGGTAATATAAGCTAACTGTAAGAGTGATATATAAAGTATTGACAAAAAACACTTGCAGAAACATAACAAACAGCTATGCCTGCCATCAGCCACCAAAACCAGAGGACTCAAGAGCCTTATTTAACCCAACCATAGCAAAGAAATACTGCCAGATGTTCAACATCACTTAGACCAAACTATAAACAGATCAAGAACATAGTGGAGAATGCAATTATTAACTAACACAATGAACCACCACAACTATACACTAGAGTAACTCAAGAGAATACTATTGACATGGTGGAATTTGTAAAAAGAAACATTAGCATCTACCAATTCAACAATATTGCTAGACAATTCAGAAGCTACTATCAAATAGGATATGCTTTATAGTTAAGACAAGAGAACTGTCAAGAAATAACAGAACAAGAATCTGCCAGAATTCTAGGACTAAACTATTGGAAAAGGCATATAGCTAAAAGAATCTTCAAGGTATTCTAATATTAGCCCTCCACATTGGAATACCTTGGTAGTCTAAGCCCATATTAATGGGAACACTTATGAAGTGAAGAAGAAGAAACTTTGTTACTCCATTTCTTGGAAAATTACCCAATGAATAACAACTATCTAGAAGAAGAAACCAATACTTTCTTATCAGAATCAGATATAAAAGAAGATGTAGGTACTGCTGACATCATAGGCACCACTAACATTGTAGGTACTGCTGACATTATAGGCACCACCGACATCATAGATATCATCGACATCTACAATATAGATTTCATTAACATATTATTTGACTTCTAAATTAGTAACCAATATTCCGAGTAGTAACCTGGGCAGCTACCTGTATAGCACCTCAAGAATTTTGTATAAATATCCCTCAATTCTTTATTCAATAAACTTTAGTTCAATAGCAGTACATACTCAAGATCTCTTTAAGAGCTAAAGATCTTACCCCCTTCTACACACATTAAGAGTACTAAAAGACTATAAGTCTCAAATTCATAATTAATATTCTTATAAAGAAAACAAAGTACTTTCAATACTTTAGAAACCTTGTGACATACTCAGAGATTCCTAAGTCTAATATAGATTAATATCATCAGATGCTTCCTTATAGGCAGTTAAGAAGAAACCCCCTTATAACTTAGTAGCAGTAGTAATGAAAAACTATTATAATAATCAAAAACATACTACTAATATTTTTACAAAGGTCTAGAATTATCAATTCTTTTTAAATATAACCAATGTACTTAAAGTGCTACTAAAAACACTACACACATCTTGTTGAAATTTGATCTTCAAATGTGTTTGGAGTAAAGAGCACACTGGCTTATGAAGCCAATATGCGTGTATTTATTAATGCTAAATTATGATTGGTCGATACAAAACAAAGATCATCTAAGCCATGATTGAGTGACATAATGATCGATCATTGATGGGAGAGATATAATAAGCTAATAATTTCAACACTCTCCTTGCTTGATATATCTCGATAAAAATAAATAAATAAAAATAAAAATAAAAGAATAAAAATAAAATGTTCAACTGTACGTCACAAATAGCATCTATGAAGTACATTTACTGCAAATAATTATATATAAAATACTACTTGAGTGATAAGAATAACATGGTAAAGGAAATAGAAATTTTTAAAAAAAGTTAGTTACATAAGCCCATTTTTGTGATCAACATTTCAAGTCTTGGTCAAGCAAGTGGCTTAGTTAATGCATCAGCAATCATTTCATCTGTTACCATGTAAATGATATCTATTACCTTTAATTCAACTTTCTCTCGAATAAAGTAGTACTGAATGTCGATATGCTTTGATCGAGTGTGATTAATTGGATTTTTGGCGAGGGCAATTGCTGATTGGTTATCTTCAAATAAGGTTGTTACACAATTAGACAAATATCCTAGCTCATCCAATAGGGTGCATAGCCAAATGGCTTCTTTTGTCACATATGCTAATGCTATATATTCTGCCTCAGTTGTTGATAGGGCAACGGTTGGTTAGCGTTTGCTTGACCAGCTGATGGCTCCTCCTGATAGGTTAAAGATATAGCCCATAGTTGATTGTCATGTATTAATGTCTCCTTCCCAGTTGGCATCACTGAAACCGATCAGTCTTAGATCCTGATCGCATCCAAGGCACAGCTTATAATTGGCTGTTCCTTTAATATATCTTAATAATTGTTTGAGGGTATGGTGATGTTCTTGCATTGGATTGGCCGAAAATTGACTGATGATGCTGACAGTAGTAGCTAGATCAGGTCTCGTCCTGATCATCAGATACATTATACTATCAATCATTTGTCTGAATAGACTTTGGTCTGCGGATTTTCCTCCTTCAGCTTTGAGTTGAATGGATAGATCAAGGGGTGTACTGATTGGCTTGGTATCCGTCATGTTAAACCTTATAATGATTTGATTGGTGAAGTGGCTTTGATCAATTGTGATCATGTATGTTTTTCGATTGTGCATGACTCGAATACTCAAAAAATGTTTAATTTCACTACAGTCCATCATATCGAATGCATTGCTAAGTTCCGTCTTGAATTTGTTCATTGTTTCCATTGAATCAGCTAGAATTAGTAGATTGTTGACATATATAGCAATAATTATCAGCGATTGATCATCTTGTCTTCTTCTTAGATAAATGCTGTAATCTGATTATAGTCTTGTAAAATTTGATTGGCTGAGGTATTTGTTGATCTTCTGATTCCACATATGAGGTAATTGCTTTAGTCCATATAGTGATCGATTGAGCTTACATACAGCTCTCAGTGACAGCTCTGATTGGTCAATTCCTTCAGGTACCATCATGTAGATCTCTTCATCAAGATCGCTGTTCAGGAATGCAGTTTTTACATCCATTTGGTGAATTTCTAAGTTAGGGTTGCTCCAATCGATAAAAGTGCCCTGATTGATGTGAATTTCACTACAGAAGCAAATGTTTCATCGTAATCAATTCCTTGTTGTTGTAAATATCCCTTGGCTACTAATCTCACTTTGTACCTGGCAACTGATCCATCAGTGTTGAGTTTCTTTTTAAATACCTATCTGCATCCAATCGGCTTGCGTCCCGCAGGCACCTCAGGTACAATCATCCATGTGTCATTATTCTTAAGTGATTTAAGCTCTTGATTGATCACTTCCTTCCAAAGCTTTGCATCAGGCAGAGAAATTGCCTCCTTGTAGGTTATTGGGTTATTGGTTGATTCAATTAAATTAGCTTCTGATATGCAATCTTGCCAAATTTGTAGAGCTTCAGTGTTGATCAATTGTTTGATTGGCTCCCAGATGTTGTCATCATCATCATAGCCTAGCCATTTAACCAGATATTGCCTTTTTTCATCAATTTTGCATTCTCTGATAATCACTTCAATGATATATTCTTGATCTTCTAGGTTGACGATTGTTGGAGATTTTAATATAATAGATTCATTGAATGTGACATCGTGGCTGATCTCTATCCTCCTATTGGTTGGATCCCAGAGCCTGTATGCCTTCTTTTCATCATGATAGCCAATCATTTTAAGCTTTTTGGATTGAGGCGCCAGTTTTGACCTTTTTCCCTTGTGAATATACATATATGTGTCAGTTTATATGATACGCAAGTTACTGATATCAGGCTTGTGACCATGCTATAATTCAAATGGTGAAGCACTCTCCTTATTGGCTCGCGTTGGCAATCAGTTGTGTAAATATATAGTACTTGCGGTAAGTTTCGCCCAAAGTTCATCAGGTATGCTGGCAGTAATTTTAACTGCCCAGATTGACTCTATCAATATCCAGTTATATTGTTTGGCTATACTGTTTTGTTGCGGCATGTTCGGCATCGTTATTTCGTGATGAATTCCGTTTTTGATTAAAAATTCATGCATCTCAGTGTTTATATACTCTCCTCCTCCATCTGATTGGAGAATCTTGAGTTTTCAGCCTGATTGCATCTCAGCGAATGCCTTGAATATCTGGAATTGATTAAATATATCACTTTTATTATCAATAAAATATGTTATGACATAGCGAGTAGCATCATCGATAAATGTTAATATATATTTTGCTCCATTGACTGATGGCGTGGGCATCAGCCCACACAGATCTGTGTGCACCCTTCCGATAGGCTCCATCGATCGATTTTTCGCATGTCCGAATGGCTTGCGGTACAACTTCGCGTATTTACACCCAGTGCATATTTCGATTTATTTGGTTGACAGCTGCACATCTCTGAGCCCTGTGACAAATTTGTTGATTAATTGCAGAGTACTTCTATAAGAGTGATAGATATAAAAAGCAGCAACAAACACTTGCAGAAACATAACAAACAACCATGCCCTGATTCAACAAAAACGAATACCTCCGAAGCCGAGTCATTGAAGCATACCAAGCCTTAGAAGACCCTCCATCTGAACTATTACCTAAAGAAGGATCTGCCTTACAAAGGACTCAAATAATAATAAAAACATTGACATTGCTCAGAAATGACAAATACAAGATGAATTTCAGGCCTACTATAAGATCGCTAGGATCTAGGAAGAAGATCTCGAACATGTATGGGACCAACGACATGCAGAAGCATGCAAACGAGCACTACATCAAGGGATTCCCCTCCAATCTTAAAGGATTGCCCTCCAAATTTATGGACTCTTCCAGTTCCGACTAGCCGCCTTGAAAAGACTTACCAAAATTGGACCATCCGCATTTCACCAACTGTCTCAAAACGCCTTTAAGGAACTTAAAAAAGAAATCCGCATATTACAAAGAGATTTCAACCAATTGGAACAGTTCCTTGACTTGTGAAACCTTTTAACTGTCTTAAACCTTTCAACTGTCTTAAATCTTTAACTGTCTTAAATCCATAACTTATATAACTCATTATATCATATAAATTCATAATTAGTTTATATTTTGAATAGCCAATAGTTTTGAGAGTAGTAACCTGGGCAGCTATCCGTATAGCACCTCGAGAAATTTGTATAAATATCCCTCAATTCTTTACTCAATAAACTTCAGTTCAATAGCAGTGCACACTCAAGATCCCTTTGAGAGCTAAAGATCTCATTCCTTCTACACACATCAAGAGTGCTAAAGACTATAAGTCTGAAATTCATAATTAATAATCTTATAAAAAAACAAAGTACTTTTAATACCTTAGAAACCTTGTGACGTACTCAGAGATTCCTAAGTCCAATGTGGATTAGTATCATCAGACACTTCCTCACAGGCAGTTTAGAAGAAACCCCCTTACAACTTGGTAGCAGCGGTAACAAAAAACCATTATAATATTCAGAAACATACTACTAATATTTTACAAAAGGCCTAGATTTATCAATTTTCTTTTAGACATAACCGACATACTCGGAGTACTACTAAAAACATCATACACATCTTACTTCCAACAGCCAGAGAGGCTATATACATCATGGAACCCTTCAAGTGGACACAATATCAGCAACTGCTATGAAGCACTAAATTAACAACAGTAGCTTGTTTACGAGGCGAAACATACCTTGAACTCTACAATGAACTTTTAGAAGAATTCGAAAATCCTCTTACAACTGAAGCCTACTTCGAAGTATTTCAAGAATTTCTCTATAAAAACATTAAAGGAGATCATGACATTGTTTCCATCACACGAGCTGAACACTAATTCACTAACCTCACAACTACTATACAAGGATATAATAATCGTCAAGTAATCAAAAAGTGGATTACCAACTTGCAATTTGATTACTCAATACACTGAGACACCATTTACTACAGAATTACAAACAGATTATTTGAGAAACTAATAGCAGAAGATCTCACACGATTTGCCAAAACAATACCACTAGGATCAACTATATCTATCACACCACTATCTATCAAGGATCCTATCAATCTTATAACATCTATATTCTGACATACATCCGGACCGAGCAAACCAACATTCAGAGAAGCAACCAATATAAGTGACTTACACTGTAAGGGAGTTTCTCCTAAACCGCCTGTGAGGAAGCGTCTGATGATACTAATCCGCGTTGGACTTAGGAATCTCTGAGTACGTCGCAAGGTTTCTAAGGTATCGAAAGTACTTTGTTTCTTTATAAGATGATTAATTGTGAATTTCAGACTTATAGTCTTTAGCGCTTTTTGATGTGTGTAGAAGGGGGTGAGATCTTTAGCTCTCAAAGGG
>RBNK01000449.1:0-25724 GCA_003990785.1 Endogone sp. FLAS-F59071 | reverse complement strand
ATATGAATATTCGTTTTTAAACCTAGAGATCCTTGGACTTATATAAATTTATAAAAACTAGTAAGCAAAAGCTTTTCAATTATAGAAAAGTGTGTATACACATTTGTGTTTTTTTTTTTTTTTTTTTTTTTTTTTTTTTTTTTTTTTTTTTTTTTTTTTTTTTTTTTTTTTTTTTTTTTTACATTGTGTCTAATCGAATCTATATTCAAAATTATATTCTGTCTATTGAAAGCTGAGAAACCTTAAGCCCACGTCTCTTGTTGCATTCTTCTGCTCTTTTCCATGTCCGCGTAGTACTGTTCTGCCTGCTCCACGTTCATTCCACCTTCTGATATAAATATTTGCTTGAGCGCATAGGCTACCTGCTCAGGCATCTTGGTCGAGGTACTAAAGTCGTGCAGGGTAGATTGCCCATCGTAAACTCATGGTTAATTCTAGAGAACGGATACATGAGAAATTGGGAAATAATCCTGCGCGAAACTAACCCGCAAAGCAGGATCACTGCTCCTCGCTCGTTGATTAAACGCCACACCAGCTGCGCGTTCTCGCGAATACGATCTTGCACGTAGACTTTGTAATCCTATTTGGATCCAAAGAATAAATCACGGATGGCGGACACAGCAAATCTTCAGTCATCACCATGTCTTAATCAATCCAAAACTCAAGAAAAATTAAGCAGCCTCAATATACTATTGAGAGCAAACAAAACAAAGCAATTTATCATCTACCTGTTCTCTCGAAAACGCCGATATTACATTCAAGCTCCCACTGGTCGTATACACATTCCACTCGTCTCGGTACAAAAAATCCTTGTCTTTATACCGACACCCGAAAAAAAGTACGTTGTCAGTGGCATCTTGGTGGACCCGGTCCTCGATGAAGGCACGGAAAGGGGCTACGCCCGTGCCTAGGTGTCACAAGTGATTGGAATAAGCCGACTGCTGTGGTTCCTTTTTTCTTTTGATAAAGTAAACGGTGAATAGATATTAATGTGCACACCTGGGCCGATCATGATTAATGGTGTGGTCGGCGATCCTGGAGCACGCATTGTACCTCGTGTGATTTTGACATGGTGGATTTCGTCGCCTGAATAAAGTTTGAAAGTGGTGAATCAGTGAATGAACCATCTACGTATTTCAAAGGACCGAAAATGGTTCACCTAGGAAAAACTAGAAAACCCAAAGAAAGCAATAAAGCAGAAGGAAGGAAAAAAAAAAAAAAAAAAAAAAAACCAAAAAAAAAAAAAAAAAAAAAAGGAAGAAAAAAAAAAAAAAAAAAAAAAAAACTACTCACCAGGCTTCAAGGTTGCCATCCACTTGGTACAAACGCCCCTCCGGATCTTGCGTATCTTTGTCTTATACTTGATGATAGCGACGCACAGATGTATCTGCGACGGATGGGACTACAGTTCGGAAAAACGTGAGTTCCTAAAACATAGTTACCCAGTAGTATTGCTGTACCAAACTCAAACCGGATCAGCGAATCCTCCTACTCACCTGCGCCGCACTCGCAATGGAGAACTGCCTGGCCCTTAGCTCCGGGATCAAATCAAGCACATAGTCAAGCGGGACCTTGGCCGACGAAAAATCAAACAGGACCTCGGCAAGAGTACGGCGGACACGCTGGCAATAAGCGTACATGTCATCCTAATCAGGAATGGGGATGATGACATACCATCAGATTTAAATGTTAAGGTCGCGCACTTGAGATAAAGAGCTTAACAACAATCATACCTGCCCTGCTGCCGATGCGAACTCTCTCAGCTTTTCTGTTTGTCTCTGGTCCTGGGTAAAAAACGCCAGGATCTCGAAAAAACTTCTGCGAGGCACGCTAAACACGTCCAAGTGGTCTTCGAATAGACGACGGAGGGTCAAAACACGGGGCCAGTGAGCAGGAAGAGTGCGATCTAAATTACGAATAGGGTTGAAAGAGTTCAGTAAGGTATTGGGTGAATAAGGAGTTTCATATAACTTAGAAAATCACCTTGCTGGTTGGGGTCGATCACGAAAGGATCGTCGGCCAAGTCAGACCAGCCTATCGTCTGAAGGAAATCGGAGACATCGGAAGGCAGGTTGTGAGGTTGGAGAATAGCAACGTCGCCGGGGTTATAGCTTATAATTGAAAATAAATAAATAGGAGGGAGAAAACAAAGACGAGGAGGAAAGAATTAAAGCCTATTCAAGACTGGGAAAAACTTGAGCGGATTGACCGCATTGACCAAAGCCATAAACACAAATACCAAGTATCACCAACGCCACCTCATTCCCAGTGCCATATCTACCTCACTTCTCCCTCTACCACTTCCAGCTCGATATGTCTTACGTCTTGAAAATGGTCGTCGGCTGTCATCCTCTCGTTCCGCACCACCTGCACTGTGAACCCATCCTCGCACCCGCCAGACTCCATTGGCGGCCTCTCGTCACCGTTGCACAAGAACCGTAGCCGGAAGCTCGGCGGGAAAAGCGTATCGGCCGAGATAATGGATAGTCCCGGTGGGAGAGGGTAGTGGTCCATGATGGTTGTCCAGAGGTTTTCGAGCCAGGGATCGAGGGTGCCATCGACGCTGTTGGCGCGGATGGAATAATTGAGCAAGGAGTAAATTGATGCAGCCGGACAAACTGCGGGTTGCAGATAAACTTACCCGAGGTAATGCTGATCATCAGCGTCGCCTCTCGGAACGATGCTTCGTGCCCCGAACTGTGAGAGACGTTTGTGCAGTTTCTTTGCCGGATAGTTAAACCTGGCCAAATACACATTATCGTGGAATTCAATGGCCAAAAAAAAAAAAAAAAAAAAAAAAAAAATCGATATAACGTCCAATAATATAGATGACGGATCAATTTACTTGGTATAGGATGAATCTCCGAGGCCAAATACGGCGTAGTCCATTTGGGAGAGGAGGTCTGGAGGAAGATTTTTGCGTAGGAGGAATTTCCAGAATTTCTATGTGGGCAGTGAATAATGAGCCAAATTAGTTTCAAAACCTTACAATTGATTTTAATGAATTGGAGGCCCAATTATTACTGACCACTAAGCAAAGCATTGAAAGGTTCATTCACCTTCATATTGTCCGGCTCGTCGCCCTGCCCAGTAGTTGAACATACAAACACAGCAAGCTTCTCGTGGATCAGCCGGGCCTAACCAAGAAACCTGATATCAGTCTGCTGTTCAGTCAAAAAATTGCCAGGATCTAGGAGACAAGGTGACTTACTTTGTCATAGTCATTCATGGCAATGACCTTCGCACGAAAGTGTCGCCGTCTCGCCTCGCGTCCGATCCGTTCGGCCACATCCTGGGCGCAACCTGTTTGAGAGCCGTAGAGAATTGTGAGGTTGCGGTCGAGAGGCAGTTCGACGCCATTCTCTGTAGGTTGCTCCATAGCGACTCAAAGCTCAAACGTCCAAAGTTCGTGCTGAGCTTCACTTATAAAAATTATCAGATCCCGTGACGCTCATATCACGTGAATATAAGAATGCCACATTCTCGGATTCTCTTTCACTATACTTCAATGACCTCTTCCATCCTCTTATTCCTTCTCTCTCCCCCGCTGTTGGGCCTCTGGTTCCTTGCCCTCATAGTCCTCACCTTCTCCACCATATATGCTGCAGATCCGCCTTGGAAGCGGCCCGAGGCGCGCCAGAAGGAGAGGGACGAAGGAGCCGTGCACGTAGTGGAGGCCAACCATGCTGCCGCCTTTGGCCTGGTAGCGAGCTGCGGGTTATTGGCTGTATGGTGGTTTCCGGATATCTTGGGTGAGTTTGCGAGGAAGAAAGAAAAAAGTACGACCGAGGAGAACTAACGACAAGGGGAACAACTTGAGATTATTGTGAGCCTGCTCTAGTGATTTGAATTATAACCTCATTTTCATTTTCACATGACTCAATTCTCCTCACAAGTCTATGTATCCCTTATTCTCTTTGGAATTGGATCGTTTTATGGCATGCAACAGTGCTTGATGGTAATTGTTCGCAGTGTACCTTCGTGGCGCATCCCGGGTTCTGGCGGCATGACGGAGACGATCGTGGCGGCAGTAACGGTTCTCTTGTGGGCCGCCGTGCGAAACACTACCCAAGCATGGATATGGCAGGATATTTTGGGTGGTAAGTTTTGAGAAAATTGAGCTCAGCGTGCACTATGCTTAATTGGAGTGAAAAATCTCCAGTATCTATACAACCTGATGTCCTTAGATATTCACAATTTCTTTGCATCTTTTTAAAATTCCACCGCAATTCACCGCAGCCTTCACCGTCGCCCTGATCCTTCGTACACTGAAGCTCCCTTCTCTCCGCGTCTCGTGCTTCCTCCTTACCTCGGCTTTTATCTATGACATTTTTTGGGTCTTTGTCTCCTCACGCTTCACATCCAATGGCGAGTCCATTATGGAGGCCGCGGCCACGGGGTCCGGCGTCACCGTGAAGGAAACCGTGCCCATGATGTTCCGTGTGCCCGTCTACTGGGCCGAAGGCGGTGACGCATACACCATGCTCGGATTCGGTGACTTGGTGCTACCTGGGCTGCTCGTGACGCTATGCAGGGAGATAGACGGATGGATAGGGATCGCACCAGGAGTGAGAGCGTATGGTGAGTACTGAACTGTCGGTTAATTCTTCGTATAAACGGACTGGTTTGTATTGGTTTGTACTAATACTACTACTCTCACCTTGGTTCTCTACATGTGATCCATCAATTTTAGCTGGAAATGCCTCGTTGTTCACTTCCATCTTTGATTACCTTCCGAGCCTGTGTATTTCATTCCGCTGGACATACCATCGGGTCGCAATCGCCGGCTACGGCGCGGGTCTTCAAGTGACCTTTATTGCTATGCTACTCACCGAGACTGGGCAACCTGCTCTTTTGTGGGTATCTGGCCTGTCGTTTTGTTTTTTGACTACGTTCGAAGGTTTGGGTACCCATGCAAAATTTGAACTCATTTTATCTCTCTACCGCTTCGTCGCAGATACTTGGTTCCCTGCACCCTCTTCCCTGTCATATTCCTGGGCTGGCAGCGGGGACAGCTCGAGATGATGTGGACGGGTGATTTTAAGACTGATGGGAAGGAGACGGACGAGAATGGAGGGATGGCGGACGAGGATAGAGGGATGGCGAACAAGGACGGGCCTGAGGAGGTCATCGAGGTTGAGATAGCTTAGTAGACGGGAGGTAGCATTGAGATTTAGAAATGTGAAACGTAGAAAAAGCTTGACTAGCTTTTGATTAAATAACGATAGAGCTCTTTGTTGCTATGGTTATCGGGGGGGGGGGGGGTTCAGGTTGGTATTTCATGTTTGTATATATTATAATACTCGAACTGAAGGATTTAAACAGATGATTTGAACAGTCAACTAATCGGCCTACCATGAAATGAAAATCGACTGACCTATAGTAATAAAAGATTCGCTAGATCTTTGGGCGCCAAAGGCAACGATGAATTGGTGTCACGGGATATTTGTAAATGTGTTTGGCTAGTAAACGTGTGTCTACCTTGCATAAAGTCTCTCTCCGCAACATTACACCCTCCCTGAAATCATTCTATTAGTTCTCCCTTGAGTGAATCGATTAAAATTTTACTTAATGAGCGTGGCAAATATGATTAGTACAAATAAAGAGCTTATTCTATGATATTTGAAAACTTTGGGAGAGCCCTATAATTATAATATGTGAGATGTATCTTTTTTTTTTTTTTTTTTTTTTTTTCGGGCAAGCTCTTACTCCATGCCAGTGATATCCGGCTTTTTCACGACATAGGAATCGAACGTCATGTAACACTGGTACCCCCCGCCCATCTCCTGCTCCGCTGCCGAGATCATCTCCTCGAGACTCTCTTCAGTTTGCCCGAGCACCACGCTCATCTGTGGTTTGCACGAACGGATCGTCGACATGACGTTCTGTTGGAAAATAGACAGTAAGTAAGCCGATGACAATTCCTGGGTGTGCCAAATGATAGCGAGCCTGCATCTCACCGTTTTGAAAGGTGGTCCAATCTTCTCGGGACCCCATCCGAGAGGAAGGTTGCGATGGTCGTGCTTGATATCCGTCAGGCCAAATTCCTTTAGTACCGACTTTAATTTCGAGGACATACAAGGGTCAATGCCGCGCATTCCTAGGGTGACAGAAACTGCGAGTCCGGTGGAGACGAATTACAATAATAAATCTACTATCAACCTCGGAAAAATGGTAAAACCAGGTGGAAGCTTTACTAACGCTGGTCCGAGAACTCCTTGGTAGACGGTCCAGCGTCGTGAATGTAGCAGTCGCTGTCCACTAGATTAAAACGGCAGTCAGCTGAATGAAGCCAACGGCACTCCAATCCACACCACAATCACAAACCCACGTACTCAGCTCGAGCGTCCCTCCTGGCTTGAGAACCCTCAGTAGCTCCGTGATGGCGCTGCGCCACCCCTCTTTCGTGAAACAGAATATGTGCAATCTTTGAAATACGAAATCAAAGTGGTTGTCGGGAAACGGTAAACCCTCGAGCGTGTTGGCGAGGAGGAACTGGCAATTGAGCGGGGTCAGCGTGTCTTTGAAGACATCAGCCACATCGATGCCTGTGAAATGTGATTTTGGGTATTCACGGGCCATATCCTACATGGTGTTGAAATGAGTAGGTAGCTTTCTCAATGCATAGTCTACATTATGCTATTTTCGTGGTCGCTCTGGAGCACTTACATTTGACCAAATACCCGTTCCACAACTATGAACAAAATAATAAAAAATAAAATAAAAAAAATAAAATAAAAAAAAAAAACTAACATGTTATTAGCCTTAGTATTGCTATTATCGTCGCTTAAAAGAAAGTGACATACCCAGCATCAAGAACTCTAATACCTCGCTGGAGTTTTTTAGTGAGTGGAGCTTGGTAATTCCTACTTAATAGATGGCTGGTGAGCAACCAAACTGCGCGGAACTGTATCTCTTAAAATAGACGGCGACTTCAAACACTTACCCTTGCCATACAAAGCTGTTTGGTTATAATCGTGTATATGATGGACAGATGCGAGATGAAATTGAGCGTAATAGGATAAATACTTTAAACACCACAATCAGCAACCCTAAAGATCGGGATTGCCTGCGGCAATGCAATGTGCATGTCCATAAATCATTCTAAAGAGGAAAAAAAAAAAAAAAAAAAAAAAAAAAAAACCGCCATACCGTAAAATGTAATGCTGTTTGTTTAACCGCGCGTATTCAAGTTCGTCCCCTGGGAGCATGTAGACGGGGCTTCCACTCTCTTTGAATCCGCGTCCATCAAGCCACTTGAATCCATGGTTCCGAGTTTGGGAATCATCAAAAGCGGAGGTGGAGGCGGGACTGTTGGGTGGGGTTTTGGACTTTGGAAAACAAGCCATATTTCCCAAATATGAGTTCGACTGGCCCATATGGTTGCGCGGTGGTGCGTCGAGTGGTCAGTACGTCGAGTGGCCGGTGTCGAGCTGTCAAGCAGTGATAATCTCAGATTAAATATAATTACGAATTTAGAATTTAAAAGAAAGTTCACGGCAATCTCCGGTGTGCGCACGTAACTAACCATTCCTGGCTTGTGCGAAACGTGATTGATCTCAGCGTTTTCATAGCCCAACCGATAAACATTGTTTACCATCTACCGACCAATCCTCAGCGGAACCAACAGTTCGCGATCGCAGACCATGCGCTTGTCCACATCAATCTTTCCCTGAAATCCGACACTACATTGTAGATTCCATCGAATACGAGAAGCCAGACTACGCCAGGGTCTCGCCGCCCTTGATCATAGATCTCCTCTGTCGCTGCCTTGTATCCAAGCAATGGCGCGATGCCGCGGTCCCCGTCCTCTCCAAGGTCTTCAGGAGTTGGGATCCAGAGGATTTTAGTGAAGAAGAAATGCAGACGCTCGTGCAACGTGTCTCCCAGGTCATTGCAGTATCACCCGACGCTCTCATGTGTTGTGAAGACTTCCTATTATCCGTGGTCGTGCCACTGAGGACTGAACACGTACTCTACAACAACTCGGAGGACGCTGTTGTCGATATGGTACGGATTCTACCAGGAGTGAGAAGCATTTCCGTTCAGCTGGAAGAAGCTCATTGGATGGCTGAACAACCCTTCATCGAGCACAGAAAACGGGTTCGCGAATTTTTGGCAAGAATCCAAGATGCCTTACACGGAAAAATTATCTTCCTGGAGGCCAGAGGCCGGACGATGAGCTACTGTCCATGTTTGAGCCTATTTTTATGGCGATGTCAGAATTGAGGGAGGTGAAGCTGTTGGACGATTTTGAAGTAGATGATGTTATGCATGCAATCAGCAAAACATCTCCTCATATTGAGGTGCTCGACCTCCTTTTGGACACCGACAACGCGATATACTTGAGCCATTTGTAGAAGCGTGGCGAGAGCTCAAGGCGTTGAAATTCTGCCACCGAGGATCGGATCGTGATCATGTGACCTCCGATTTACTGAATAGTCTGGGAAACCATTGCCACGAGCTGGAAGAGTAAAGGAAGAAGACAGCGACGACGATGAAGCTCTCGATGTTCCGAGGATCCCGCTCTCTGGGAGGGTTCGCTCATCCGCATGATAAAGTCTTGCACAAAGCTCCACAAGCTCGATCTCACACTCCGTCCTATCAATGATGCCTCGCTCGCCATCCTCGTCACCCAGACACCATCGCTTGAGTACCTTGTCCTCCGTGGCTGCCTCGCACTGACAGGCAAACTGCTCCTCGCAACTGATACAACTCTCTGCATTCGAATCAACCTCCCCATTTTACGATTTCTCGATCTCCGTGGCTGCCACGAACTCGAGCCAGCTGCCATCCAACTCCTGGTCACCCAGTCTCGAGGTCCTGAAGCTTCCTTCTTCCCTTAAGCAGCATGGCGGCCTCGCGGCATATTTTGAATGCACCCTGGGCCTCGTCCAAGACAAAGACGAGGAGGCCTATATCCGCACTCAGCGGTGGGTGAAGCCACACGTGGCTGAGGAACGGAAGAGACTCGCTGAGGAAGCGGAGCGGGAGAAGAGTCGAAGAGTTCTCGACGATTGGGGCCAGCAATTCGTGGGGCTAATGGCTGCAGTCGAGCAGTTCGAAACGAGAGGGTGGCATTTATTTGATTGAAAGGTCGAGGTATACGCGGTTGAATGGTTGCATGTCGAGGAGTCCTGGATTCTACCCAAACGACCGGAAGAATTTCAAATTCTCAAATATTTTAAGCATTAGTAATTAGGAACCTCTTGTCATGATCCATCGAACCGATTTTTTTTTTCTTTCTTTTTTTTTTTTTTTTTTTTTTTTTTTTTTCTTTCCAAATCCTTTAGTATAAATTTTTAAAATCCGCACTTAAATTTTAGTATTCAATATCCCCTTCGTTTTGAATAAAGTTGTGATGATTCCATCTTGTCCAGAAATAGCCAAGTGAGCTTCTTAGTGTGCTGCCCGTACAATGTTCTCATATACGTATATTTGATCGACTTAGTATCTCAGTTCTAAGATTCGCTTATACAAGTACACTCATTATAACTAATTGTATTGGTTACTGTAAGCTGGTACACTTACCCATTTGAGTGATTATTCTTGAAGACGGACCAATTTTTTTTTTTATCAAGGTATCATATATCTGAATACCTTATAATGATATAACTGGTATAAGAGTGCTGATATATTAATTAATTTATGTAGGCGATTATTTACGAGTTTTTTTTTTTGGAATAAAATAGCTATAAAAAAATGGTCCGCCTTCGAAAATAATCACCCATTTCCTTAAAAATGGTACGCGGCTACATAAATGAATCAGACTGTGATGAGAAAGATGCCCACGTGATAAAAGTATTTATGATAGCATATTATTGGCCATCTAACGAATGCTCATGCGAGCGTGTCCGAGTTGGTTTAAGGAGTTCGACTTAAGTTCGAATGTCGTAAGACGCGTGGGTTCGAATCCCATCGCTCGCATTTTTTAAATTCTTCCCATTTTCATTTTGGCATGTCTGATTTTTACCGTTCACCTCTACCATACTTATAAACAATTTTTTTTGGTGGACTTCCAGATATGTTTATGGCACTTGTACATTTATTAGTTTATTAGGCAGGAATGACCTGTTTCCAACCAGACTGGGCTTTTTTTTTTTGTTCGCTCTTGTCACGTGGCCAATGACGTGTTCTCTGAATTATCGCGGGACGTCATCAGTGCTTATACGTAAGCCTTTGAGAATGCGTCAACCGCACAACCGCAACTGTTAGCCCGTTAGCCTTCACTCCGCAAGAAACTTTCCAAAATGGCGAGACGTTACGATGCTAGAACTACCATTTTCTCCCCTGAGGGGCGTCTATATCAGGTTGAGTACGCCATGGAAGCCATCTCCCTCGCCGGCATTGCTCTCGGTGTCCTCGCCACTGATGGTGTGATCGTTGCCGCTGAGAAGAAGGTCACCTCCAAATTGCTGGAGCAGACCGCAAGCTCGGAAAAGATCTACTTATTGAATGAGTGAGTAGAGAAAATAATTTCTGTCGGGTCTGGTTTGGATAGCGGACAAAATTGGCAAAACGGACATTGTACCGGTCGAGACAGGCAACGATGCTAAAAACATGTCAGTTTGTTTGAACGCGTGACCAAATGTGGTCGCTCAACTCATGCTATCTTTGGAGGCATTTATTGAAATTGGTATTTTACGAGTTTGGACCGATGGCTGTTGGGCGTCTCAACCACGCGTTATTACTTTGGAAAATTTATACGATATCTTTTCTGATCTTTCGGCTTCTTGTCCCCCAGGAATATGATCTGCGGCGTTGCGGGCATCACCGCTGACGCCAACATTCTTATTGACTGGGCTCGCAGGTCCGCACAACAGCATCTCTTCTCCTATGACGAGTTAATTCCCTGTGAACAGCTTGTCCAGCGGCTTTGCGATCTCAAGCAGGGCTATACGCAGTACGGTGGCTTGCGGCCCTTTGGCGTCTCGTTCATCTATGCCGGATGGGATGCGCATCATGGATTCCAGCTCTACCACTCGGACCCGTCCGGTAATTATGGGGGGTGGAAGGCGACGTGCATTGGCGCCAACAATGCGTCTGCACAGTCCATCCTGAAGCAAGATTATAAGGACGATATCAACCTGAAGGAAGCGGCAGGTCTGGCAGTCAAAGTGTTGAGCAAGACGATGGATAGCACGACGTTAACGAGCGAGAAGTGTAAGTTTTGTTTACTTTGGCTTGGGGAATAGGCGGGTGTACATTACTCATATTTAATTACGCATACCCATTTGAATTTCGTTGGCATCACCACATTTGTTTATAGTGGAGTTTGCCACGATCAAACTCGTTAATGGCAAGGTCGTCTATCATCTCTACAAACCCGCCGAGATCGATGCGCTGTTGAAAGAGCACCAGGTCGGTGGGGTAACCGAGGAGGATAAATAGAGGGGATGTGATGCGGGTGTCGATGGTGGGCTTTGTCAAGGGATGTTCTAGTGTAGGGTTCGTTGTAAGAGGGATGTTTTATATGGGAGACGGAAAGAATTTTGTGAAGAGAATGGCTGTCTTCGTTGTATTTCCTTTGTTGTAAAATGGTACATACTACTCTTCCCAATGATTCAATCTTTTTGTCCTGTGAGTGTCTGCTGATACTTTATCGTCGTTACTCCAGTATCGTGTATTGGAAAGGATCGCTCAATGTTACTTTGTGGTAATATTCTTAAATTTACAAATGCATCAGCATAGTTCAACGTCTTTCGTCTCTCTCTCTTTTTTTTTTTTTTTTTTTTTTTTTTTTTTTTTTTTCCCAATGACGATTGGGCGTTTAAAGCACGTTTTTCCTATTACTATTTGAATCCACTCTCAAAGGTAACCACGAAGAGACTAGTTGCTTATTATATATTTTTATTTGCAATGGTTTTACATGTCTGTGTGAGATAGGAGCTACCAGCGGACGAGCCCTCCGAGGATTCAGTCAATGCAGCACAAGAGCTATCCCAGAGGCTCACCGAACAAACCATACACTGCATTTAAAGTACCGAAAGGTCACCGCCTATATTACCAAATTATCCGCCTCCTTAACTGGTTCCGCTGGTTCTTGAACCGTCTCTTGAGCCGTCATTGGAACTGTATCTGTATCCACCTCCTGGTTTCTTACCCACTCTTTCACACCCTCTGCCGCTAAATTATCGCCCATCATTCCCTCCAACGCCTCCTGCAACTTTTCCATACGCATTTTCACAATCTTCCTCTCTTTATACCCAACGTCGGCCTGCAGCTCCTCCAACGTAGGACTGTACGACACGTTCGGAGCCGCTATAAATTCGTCCAACTTAGCATCGAGATTTTCATACGTGACAAAGTCCTTCGATGAGTGGTAGAGCCTCATTAAGAGCGAGAGCCGTTCGTCCGACTTGGCCTGCTCTCGGCTACGCAGGACACTCGGGCGTAACTGTGTCATAATAACTTCGGACTCGGTTTCGTTCTTGGTTTCGTCCTTAGCCTTGGCGGTAGCAACCATAATCTCGGCCTCGGCCAGAGTCTCGGCCGCGGTCTCGACTTTCCCGAGTCCAAGGTTCAATAATACTGACGCCTCGTGCAAGATGGCCTTCTCTTTGGCTTCGGCGTCAATAGCACGTTGTTTCTGCATTTTTAAGGTAGCTTCCTTCTGTTTTCTCTCGGAGACAATCTTGCGCTTCTCCTGCTTCTGCAGGAGCTCCTGCACGTAATTGAACCGGCGCTGATGCATCTCCTCGCGGAAGCGGCGCATGACATCGTTTCCAGATATTTTGGGCGCGGTGGCCGCAGCGGTTACGACCGTCTTGGCGGTTACGGTATTGGAAATCGTGGCGTCGGGTTTGGACAGAAGCTCCTGTGTGTTCCCTGTTGAGGGATCCTTGGGCTTTGATTTTTGGGGGGGAGGTTCAAAGCCAGGAGCGTAGCCTCTTTTACCGGGAATGTAATCACTAGTGGCAGTAATGTATGTAGCGCGAGGGATTATTTTGGAGAGAATTGGCCGAGGTCTGGATAGAACACGAGCCAAGGAAGCCATGATGGCTGTAATAAATCGATCCCAAGTTACCCTACGTCCAAATTATTGTTTACTGTTCATCGGTCATGTGACGGGACTGCTATAGTGCTATATAAGGGAGAGTGGTTATTAATGAAATAGACTTATATACAAGAAATAAGCTATAATAGAAAGGAAGAACTACAATCTTTCCTACAATTACTAAAAGCATGGTTTTTTTTTAAAGTAGGGCCAGTTACGCTAGAATATTTTCTTTATTTCTAATAGCCTCTTTCATCAGGAACCTATTTTCAGTTCATAGTCTATGACTAGCATCTGTGCTCATAGGCTGTTCGCAGGCTGTTCACAGGCTGTTCTAGCCAGTTCATGGTTTGTGATATTGTTCTAGTGGAGTTCTAGGGTAGTTTGTAGCTGTTCACAACTGTTCACCAATAATAGTTTATAGTCTATAACTAGTATCTATATTTATAGCTATTTTGTTCATAGCTCTTAGTAAAATAGTTTGCAGCTCTTAGTAAAATAGTTCATAGATTAATTAACCATTTTTCTGATGAATATCTTTGATAACAGTAAGAATTTTGATAATAATAATAATTCTAATAATAGAGATAGTATAATAGTCGACTCTAAATTTACCTGATTTCTGAGAATTTGCTACTATGCTTAATTTAAAGTTATTGTTACCTTCCATTTATAGTTATTTCTATATATTTTAGCTCTATAGTACTCTTGGTATTGTGATAAACTTTATATTATTATAATAAACTTTTTAGTAGTAAGATATTACTACCAGTATTATTATATAATTTATAATAATTAAATTATATTTTTGTAGTAAAGTCTTTTATAGTTATCTTTAGTTTATTAATTTTATATAAATATTCTCTCTATTTCTATTCAAATAAATCAGTTTGTTCAGAGTCTTGAAATATTTCAATATCAATTATAGTAAAGCCTAAATAAGTAGAGTAAGTGGCTGTTAGTAAGAATATGTAACTAGAGATATCATATCTATCATTCTGAGTATTCTTAATGCACATATATAAAACAACCAATTATTGATATATTTTATTAGGAAACTATTTTCAGTTTATAGTCTATGACTAGCATCTGTACTTATAAGCTGTTTATAGGCTGTTTATAAGCTGTTTATAGGCTGTTCTAGCTAGTTTGTAGTTTGCAATATTGTTCTAGAGGTATTTAAGATTTGCAATATTATTCTAGTAGAGTTCTAGGGTAGTTTGCAGCTGTTTACTAATAATAGTTCATAATCTATGACTAGTATCTATGTCTATAGCTATTTTGTTTGTAACTCTTAGTAAAATAGTTTGCAGCTCTTAGTAAAATAATTTATAAATTAATTAACTATTTTTCTAATATTGTTATATCTTGGTGCTAACTAGCAAGAGAGTTATTGAAAAACTAACTCTTATATTCTTATTCAAGTAAGACTAAACTACTTCTTCAAGCAATGATAGCATACTTATAATAAAAGATAGCATTATTCAAGACAGATCACTGAGGGATACCTCTGCTTTTTATATAAAGAAGATCATCAAACAGCTTCAGTTCTAAAGAAGAAGAATTTATTATATCAGACCTATCTAATAATAATTATAGCAAGATAAGAGAATCTATTACCTTTCTTATAATATAATAGATTATTATCAGATAAAGAATCATCTATTAATTTCAACCTATAAGCATTATTCTATAAAATATCTGATGAGAAATCAGATAATAAACTAGAAATCAATATACAAAATAACAGAAAGATTACCAATCTTTATTGGTTATATACTAGCCAAATCAGTAATCAAGTTTATTGAAAACTTATAGATTTATAATATAATCTGATAGTTTACTAATATTGTAAAAGTAAACATCTTAGAAGCAGTTTTATAAGGATCTGTCAAGATTACATATAATGCTACAGTAGTTACTATAGCTAGAGAAAGTAAAGAATTTGAATCAATTAGAGTTAATATTGTTAAAATAGTAACAGATCTTAAATATATACCTAAGATAGCAAATAAGAAGATCTAAATATTGTGACGGAACATTTTGTGACGACATACAATTTGATCATGTGAGATCAAGTCATGTGATCTTTAACGTTGTTGAGATCTTTAACGTTGTTGAGACCTTTAACGTTGTTGAGATCCGCAATCACGCTATAACCTAAAATAGTATTTCGATCTGATATATTATTTCATTGCCCAATTACATTATAACCTGATATCTCATTTATTATATCTTAGCCAATCAATTTGTACCTTATATTTAGCCGAGCCAATCAGAAATTCAAGTAGTAACCTGGGTAGCTGCCCGTATAGCACCTTGTAATTTCTTATAAATACCCTGCTCGCAATTATCAATAAAATTCGGACTGCAACAAGCTAAGGAAGCTTCTTACAGACAACCCAAGGGATACTGAAGCCTTAGTCTGGGACTAAGCAATGGTTAAAGAGAGAGAAGTTTATTATTATACAAAGCTTATTATATTCACTATTTAATACACTTTCCTACCAGCCACCACCCTTCAAGCTGCTACCGCATAACCCGCTAAGACCCCTAAGATATGCTACAGTGAATATTTTGCTGTTAGAATATTTTAGTCCGTCACAATATTTGAAGAATAACTTAATAATTAAGAGAAGAAGAAACTAAAGATATTTATTAATGAATATTCTAATATCTTTATAACAATCTTTGAGAAGATTAATTTAAACTACTAAAATATTTCTATCATATCAATATTTAGAGACATTTACCAATCAAGTATGTACTATACTGAACACTACTAGTATATATTAAATAGCAATAAGAAGAAATTGATAATATAGTCAAAGGAGGAATAGCTGCCAAAATAAACAGCTTATAGGAATTTCCAAATATTATTATACTAAAGAAAAGACTAGAACTTGAAATCTTTATACCTAGAATGTATACTAATTTTAGAAAACTCAATAATATTACCAAAGAGAATACCTTTCCAATACCAAGAATTGACAATATATTTTTAAAAATACTAATTAGCACAGACCTTTACACTACTATTAATATAACTAGTAGATATTATCAGATAGGGCTTGATAAAGAATTGCAAGAAATTACTTCTTTATAATACTGCAAGGTTATTGGAAGTATTTACAAATACTATTTGAACTCAAGAATATATAAGCTTTTAGAAAATGATAACTAAGATATTTAGAGACTTTATTAGAAAAACACTACTAGTTTATATTGATAATATTATAATATTTATAGTAACATTCCTGGATTATATCAAAGTACTATATAAAGTATTTAATCAAATAAAGATTGAAGGTCTTTATTTGAAACTAAAGAAGTATACATTTATAAGAAAAGATTATAATACTTAGATATATTATCAATAAAGAAAGAATCTGAACTGATTCTACCAAGGTGGAAGCTGTTACCAAATTTAAGGAATCTACAAACCAAACTGAAATATATATCTTTTGAGATTAGCTTTATATTACTGACAATATCAGGAAACTATTTTCAGTTTATAGTCTATAACTAGTATCCATACTTGTAAGCTGTTCACAGGCTGTTCGCAGACTGTTCTAGCCAGATTGTAGTTTGTAATATTGTTCTAGCAGAGTTCTAAGGTAGTTTGCAACTGTTCACAGCTGTTTACCAATAATAGTTTATAGTCTATAACTAGCATCTGTGTTCATAGCTATTTTGTTTATAGCTCTTAGTAAAATAGTTTGCAGCTCTTAGTAAAATAGTTTGTAGATTAATTAACTATTTTTTCAATAAATATATTTAAAATTTTATAAATTTAGCTAAACCTTTATATATAACCTTAACAAAAAGCTATAACTAGATAGAAATTAATAAAGAACAAGATAAAGTAAAGTAAGAGATACTCAATATACTAAAGAAGACTTTGACAACTGTTGTAAGGATAAGACTCTGGGATTGGTAAAATATAGAAGATTAAAGAGCTCAATTGGGAATCAGTAGCTAGACTAAGTTCTTTATATATAGAAGATTAGAGAGTATATAAGATAAGATGTAGGGGAATAATACTCAAAGTTTAAAGGATTATATATCTTATAAGGTGTAAAGAATAGTAAGTCCTTAGATATGTTTCAACAATCAAGTTAATCTGTCAATATCTAAAAGTAATATATCTTAATATATTTTAGCTTAAAATCACCATTAGGAAACTATTTTCAGTTTATAGTCTATAACTAGCATCTATACTCATAGGCTATTTACAGATTGTTTGCAGGTTGTTCTAGCCAGTTTGTGGTTCATGATATTATTCTAAAGGTGTTTGTAGTTTATAATATTGTTTTAGCAGAGTTCTAGAGTAGTTTACAGCTATTCACTAATAATAGTTTATAGTCTATAACTAGCATTCATATCCATAGCTATTTTGTTTATAGCTCTTAGTAAAATAGTTTATAGCTCTTAGTAAAATAGTTTATGAATTAATTAACTATTTTTCTGATGACTAAGTAAATACTTTCTTCACTAGTTTTATTCAAGTCTTAGACTTTGTATTTAGGCTCAAGCTCAGGCAAAGATTTATTAAATGAAAATAAAGAGAGTATTTATATAAAACTTGAGGGATAATACTGAATATAATAGTACATCAGAAATTACTAAGAAATTGCAGATTAAGGTCTTTGTAAACAAATATAATTTCTAAATTTGAGGTAAAATCACTGATTTCAAGGAGGTTATTAACTTCTAGAAGATTAGTGACAGCAGGGAGGTCAGTGATAGCAGAGAGGTCAGTGACAGCAGAGAGGTCAGTGACAGTAGAGAGGTCAGTGATAGTGGGGAGGTTGGTAATAGCAGGGAGGTCAGTAACTTTCTATAGTACAGTAATATTCCTTTCTTGGACTATGAGATTGATCTCATAAGAGTCAGAGGTTATAGAGGCAGTATGAATCATTTGTAGTATAGCAACATTTTTAGGGATTTCAGAGATTTTGGAAGTGACTACATTATTTTCAGAAGCTAGAGGTAGATTATTATTATCACTAGTTTTTAAGACTAAGGAGATAACATTCTTATTAGCCAAATCATTTATTATAGAGTCGGTCTTAGGGTCTTTAAATGCTGCAAAATTGAGGGTTAGAGGGGGTTCAAACTCTAAGTTTATAAGATCATTAGGTACCACTGCATCAGAAACTTCCAAATCATTAGGTTCAAATATCTTGAAATTATCAAAAATATATTCTTCATTATTCTGGGTAGCGGTATCATCCTTGGGATAAGAGTTTCTTGTTTTAGTCTTAAACTGCTAGTTCTGGGTCAAAATTTTCCAAAAAAAAGTATTAAAGATATCTAGGTATTAGTGGTAGTTTGCAGTTCATAATATTATTCTAGAAGTGTTTTGAAGTAGTTCATAGCTGTTCTAGCAAGTTTACCAAAAATAGTTTATAGTCTATGACTAGTATCCATATCTGTGACTATTTAGTTTATAACATATAGTAAAATAGTCTATAGACTAGATAAATATTTCCTAATATAGTTATAGATATAAAAAATCTCTTATTCAGATTTATAGTAATATGAATAGAGAAAAATATCTATAACTTCTTAATAAATATATTTATCTATAGTTAGTAGAAAATATAGTTCTTTAAATAGAGCATTTATTTAGATGTAAGATAATACTTTACTATATTATTTTAGTATAGTGTAAGTAGACTTAAAATTAGTAAGCATTTCTTAATTCAATTTTAGCTATCTTATAGTCTTAATATTAATCCTATTAAAAATATCTAGTTATAACTTAAAAATGCTATTAATTAGTGAAATTTACAATTATTAAATAAAGTAGAATTAAATATTATTATACAAGAACAATAGGCAAATATTTCTTAAGTATACTTTGAAACATTAGCTGATAGTATAAGAAGAAGATTAGAAGCTATTATAGCTATATAAGAATAAGAAATAAAGTATTAATAATAATTTTACAATTTTGTTACTAAATATTTTAGTATACTATATGTTTTATAGTAGTGTATATATTTATTAAATTCTTCTATTTATTAGTAATATACTAATAAAGAATATCTTATTACAACTATTAGCTAACTGGGTGATATTAGCAAATTTTGGTCAAAATAAGAGAAAAAGGAGGTATATTAATTTTAGTATCTAACTATAAGTATGAAACTTGCTAGAATAGTATATATAGTATATAAGCTTTATATAGTTTCTATAAACTATAAAATAAGAGGCTAAAACTATCTTCTATAAAGTATTATCACAGAATTATCTCTACTAAAATAATACTTTCATAAGTTCAGATATAGAATATTTATTATATAGTGATTTATACTGGATTTTGTTAAACTAAAGCTTAATTTCTGTATATTGATATAGTATTCTATAAATTACTTCTCTTCATGATCAGTCAGTATCTTAGGAGGACCTCAGCTGCTAGGAGAACTATTATTAACAACGGCACGTCACATGGAAGACTGAACTTTGAAGCAGTGTGGGGATTTGCAACTGTTTACAACGATGAATGCATATCGATCGTAACTTAGACTAACCCAATGACGTAATTATTAATTAATTAATCTATCTGAATAAAGATCTTTGCCTAGTTTCTAAACTTCAAGAATTGGAAAATGTATGTACGGGGCCCTCTTCCTTAGTAAAATAAATGCCAAAGAAGGGGGTGTTTTTTTTTTTTTTTTCTTTTTGTCAGAAAGCGTATGTAAATATAATGGAGAAGCAATCTCAACACACGAATCGCTTTGTCTCTCTCGAGCCAAGTTACGTATGTGCTTAGGAATGAGCGGGGATGCAATGATAAGGGGGACAGACAGTCAGACAGTACAGGATTTGGTGATGCGAAAATGTATTTGGTGATGCGAAAATGTGACGATGGATTTAGGTGGTTGGAGACGGATTTGGGGTTGGACAATCTGGATCTTTTTGTCGCGGATGGCGTGCTCGTCGGCCACTTGGCTTGGTGGTCCGCTCCCCAACGGGCCAACGTGTCAACGGGCGATGGCGCAATTTCTTGCGAAACCTCGGAGATATTCCCATCCCGGGGAATTTGCCGCGAAAAAACCAAACGTGGCGTGGCTCGTAAAAAATAAAATTCATGCCTCGTTTTTTTTTTTTACAGCTTC
Source organism: Endogone sp. FLAS-F59071 (assembly GCA_003990785.1). NCBI lineage: Eukaryota > Fungi > Mucoromycota > Endogonomycetes > Endogonales > Endogonaceae > Endogone > Endogone sp. FLAS-F59071. Next base: position 5,600 of record RBNK01000449.1, on the reverse strand, counting down.
ATCTCCTGATTGCGCAATGGCAAACCTTCCTCACGGCGGTGTCCTCAAGGATCTCTATCTTCGCGATGCGCACAAGAAGGATGCACTGGCCGAGGAGGCGCTGCGTCTACCGGCTGTCGTTCTGACCGAGAGGCAGCTGTGCGACCTGGAACTGATCCTGAACGGCGGGTTTTCTCCCCTCGAGGGTTTTCTTAACCAGAAAGATTACGAATCGTACGTGTTGTTATATGGCCTTTTTTCTTCTTCTTCGCCATCGAAATGTGATGATCAAATCCCTATTATAGAAACCCCATGAAACCGCTGTCGAATTTTTAACTTGGTGATTTACAAGATTCTCCATCGCTTAATATTTCTTTCTTTTCATCCATGACTTTATATATATATATATATATATATATATAAATCCCCCCCAGGGTTGTCCAAAGCATCCACCTATCAAACGGTCTTATCTGGTCCATTCCAATCAATTTGGACGTGAGCAGCGAGCAGATTGTGGCCTTGGGCATCAAGACCGGTGCTCGTATTGCATTGCGCGACCCGCGCGACGATATCCCACTCTCCATCCTGACCGTCGAGGATGTCTATCGCCCGAACAAGGCCAAAGAAGCCGAGTTGGTCTTTGGTGCCAATGATCCCGCACATCCGGCTGTCAGTTACCTGCATAATCAAACCAAGGAATTCTACGTTGGTGGTAACGTCGAAGCTATTCGTTCCCCCTCCCACTATGATTATGTCTCTAACCGATGTAAGTATTCGTCGTGATGCATTATCTCATTATTTTATTTTATTTATTTCATTATATTGTTATATATATATATTTGTAAGCACATTACTCGTTGCTTCAATATCAGAATTATTTGCTCAACTTTTTTTTTTTATTTAATTTAATTTTTTCCAGACACACCCACCGAACTCCGTTCTCACTTCAAAAAACTCGACTGGACCCGCGTTGTCGCCTTCCAAACCCGCAACCCTATGCACCGCGCCCACCGCGAGCTGACCGTCCGTGCCGCCCGCGCTCGCAAGGCCCATCTTCTCATCCACCCCGTCGTTGGTATGACCAAGCCCGGCGATATCGACCACTACACGCGCGTGCGTGTCTATCAAGCCCTCATGCCAAAGTACCCGAACGGAATGGCTGAGCTCAGCTTGCTCCCACTTGCGATGCGTATGGGTGGTCCGCGTGAGGCAATCTGGCACGCTTTGATCCGCAAGAATCATGGTGTGACACATTTCATCATTGGGAGGGATCATGCTGGGCCAGGCAAGAATTCCCAAGGAAAGGATTTCTATGGACCGTATGAGGCGCAAGAGCTTGTGGAAAAGTACAAGGACGAAATCGGGGTGGAGATTGTGCCATTCCAGATGGTGGTATGGATGGCGTATTCTTTAGATGATCCAATTTTTGTCGTCGCAAAATTACAGTATTCGTGATGAAAGTGCCGCTTAAATCCACCGATTTTCTTCCAATAGACCTACTGTCCCGATAGTGACGAATACATGCCCATCGACGAAGTCCCCAAGGGTACTACCACCCTTGACATTTCTGGCACTGAGCTCCGCCGCCGCCTGCGCCTTGGCCTCCCCATTCCAGCTTGGTTCTCTTATCCCGAAGTCGTCGCCGTTCTGCGCCAGGCCTATCCCCCACGCCTCCAACAAGGCTTTACCGTCTTCATTACGGGCCTGCACGCCTCGGGTAAAAATTCGGTCGCACACGCTCTTCAAGTTTCCCTCAACCAGCAGGGTACCCGCCCGGTTTCACTGCTACTGGGTGAGACAATCCGCTCCGAGCTCTCATCTGAGCTCGGTTTCTCTAAGCGCGAGCGCGACATCAATGTCCAGCGCATCGCCTTTGTCGCGGGCGAGCTCACTAAGGCTGGTGCCGCCGTCGTAGCGTCTATGGTTGCGCCATACGAGGAGGCCCGCGAACAGGCGAGATCGACGGTTGAGAAGTTTGGCGGATTCTATCTCGTGCATGTGGCGACGCCATTGGAAGAGTGCGAGAAGCATGATCGCGAGGGGATCTATAAGCGCGCGAGAGCGGGAAAAATTAGTGGGTTCACTGGTATTGACGATCCGTATGAGGTACCCAAGAGGCCAAATTTGGTAGTCGACTGGAGCAAACAGAGCGTGAGTCAGATTGTGCATGAAGTTGTGTTGATGCTGGAACAGGATGGATATCTAGGGTCTTCTTAGAAATGGTATGGAAATTTGTGAAAAAGATAACCAGTGATACGGATGGTTTTGTAATGCACTTTTATAGATACCTTGCAATATACATTTCACCTTTGTATTGTTGTTTTTGTGCTTGTCCAATGAGATTATAGGTCGCTTGTATCAGAGTTTTACCCTCACATTTCCACATTTTATGATTGTCTGATCTGTCGTGATGCTGGGATATGAGGTTGTCATTGCCGCTGTCACATCACAACCGTTTTAAAAAATCATGTAGCACCTCTGAACAATGGGTACTCAAAGAAAACAAGAGTCAGTCAAAGACGATCCATCATTTCACACACACAACCTTGGACAGTACGCCGAGAGGTTGCTACACCCATATGCAGACTGTTTTCTCTCAAGCAATCGTACGATGATTGTTATTCATCGGCTTAGTTGCAATCTAATTATAATGAATTTATACTACATGTGAAAGCGTTCATTTACAGAAGAGAGAGAGAGAGAGAGAAAAAAAAGGGAAAATACTTTTTTTTTTTTTTTTCCCAATAACCTCACAATAGATCGAAATCGTCGAGCTGTTGATTGCAACAAGAGAGAAACCGTTATGGTGAGAATCAAGTTTGAATCTCTTTGAGATAAAACAGCAACAGAAAACTTACTTTATCATTGTACTTGAGAATCTTTCTCCTGATCTTACTCGTATCCACCCATGTCACGAAATCCTCCATGTCCCTATTCACCAAAAATGCTGGATCCGTCACCGACTCTGGTCCGACACGCACATGCCCCTGCTCAACAAAGGTCACGGCCTCCTTTACGGTTTCGGCCATCTTGAGACGACACATGACGATGGGTAGCCGCCGACGGCAGAAGGCCGACACTGTGATTTTGTCAGCGTCCGAGAACTTTTTCGCGGACGTGATGAGACCCATGCCGTAGAGTTTCTCGAGAAGTTGGGTCTCCTTCAGGTGTCGGACGGGATCGCGCGGATTGAGGAGAGAGATACGGTTTGCGAGCTTTTTAATCTGGCCGCAGAGTTTATTATATCTGACGAGCGAAATGAGAAAAAAAAAAAAAGGTTAAGTAATTGAATATATCAATCCAAACTGGCTTGTACCAAAAATGCTCACTTTATGTAATCCTCCCGTTTCTGAATGTGATACCGCCGCATCACCTTGATCTCTCGTATATTGTCGTCATGCTTCCACTAACATTGTTAAAAAACCATGTTCAGCGTACATTTGGAATGGATTCAAAGAATAAGATAAGCTTAGAAAAGATCAATATACCTGAAGAAAGTTGACTTTCTTCAATAACTTCTGCTCGTGGAATTTCAGTTGCCTCATGTTGAACGTAAAGAGGTTGAAGAAGTAAATTTGCAGCTTTGGAATACAGAAAAGAAAATAAAGTCACGTGGAGAAAAGTACCAAAATGCTTAAATTGGGAAAAAAGAAATTGGTATTTGACGCATAAATAGAATATTTCAAGGCCTGTTTTGCCCTCCTCTTTCTACACTGCAAATGGTCTCCGAAACCTGGAAAAAAGCTCTACACGAACAAGGCTATGTGGTGATTGATGGACTCGTGCCTGTCCGTTTACTCGAACCCTTGCGGGAGGCGTGTGAACGATCCATTGCCAAGGCAAGGAACAACGAGTGGCCGTACAGGTTTTTTTTTTTTTTTTTTTTTTTTTTAGAAAAACCTTTTTTTTTTTTTTTTTTTTTTTTTTTTTTTTTTCATTTTAGCAATACCATTCTTTTTTTTCTTTATTATTTTTTTTTTTTTTTCACTCACCTTGACCGCCACAAATGTTTTACCGATAACAGACGTCTCGTTGGCACGCAGTTCCCGCCGTGGGATAAGGGCGAAGATGTCTGGGGTGTTCAGGCGAGTCTTTACTTTTTAGTAGCATCTGCGTCTCCAAGTAATCAATTGCGTGCCGGATTTAATACTTTTATTATTATTATTATTATTATGTTAATTAGCACGTCATGAATCCCGATCTCGCTGAACCCGTTTTCGCTCAGTGGTATGGGTCGCCCGAGCTCATCAATGCTGTGTGTGAGTTATTGGAAGTGAAAGGGGATGAACTTCAGCTTGGTAAGTAAGCAAATCTGATTCTAGTATAGCAATAGCCCAATATCATCCCAAAATGAATCTTTATTCACTCCTTTACTGAATGATTAATTACCATTACGGAACACAGAGCTTTTCAACCTTCTTATCAATCCCCTTCACTCCGACTATGAGCTCACTTGGCACCGCGACGCAATTCCTCCCGAAACTCCGGACTCTGTTGAAGCCGAAAAGCTCAAGATCCCTCACTACGGCACCCAATGGAATACGGCCCTGTACGATGAGTCCTGTCTATTTGTCGTTCCCGGCTCGCACAACCGCATCCGAACGGCCGAGGAGCGCCGTATCACCGAGCACGATGCCTTGAGCCAGGCCATGCCCGATGCGATCCGCGTCGAGCTCAAAGCCGGGCAGACCGTCTTTTACAATAACAACATTCTGCATCGCGGCATGTACACCAAGGATTCCAAGCGCGCTACACTGCACGCGTGCATTGGGACCACTGTCGGCGGACATCATCGCGCCGAAAACATCTTTCAGCATGGGCTAGAATGGATGCGCGAGGAGAGGTTTAGGAAGACGTTACCAGAGAGCATGTTGGGGCCGTATGATAATCTGATTAGGCTGGCGGACCAGGAAAAGGCCAAGGCGGTGGCGACGCATTGAGATGAATCGAATTATGTACCATCGAGTTGGAATTATTTTTTGTATTTTTCTAGCATCTGAGCCAATAAGAGATATAACCCCGTGAGTTTTATACATACATACATATAGTCTACAATTATATTAAATATATATCATGCCATGTGCAAATTCCCTTGTATTTTGTAAAATTCACACGTCAGTATTGCTGCCAATCTACTGCTTTAGAATATTACACGAAGTAATATGTAAGTTGCGGATCGCGAGCTGCCCTCGTAGCGTTCCGCTGTCGGGTTTGGAGATCTATGAACTAAAAGTTATAGAATGTGTTGCAATTGGTCGGACTAAAGAATATTTGACGGTATTAAAAAAAAAAAAAGAAAAAAAAAAGTCATTGGAATTTTAAGAGCCGTGTCAATAACTTTATCTATTGCACAGAGTTCCAACAAGCCCATCGTCACTCTCGGATATTTAAACATCCAAACCTTGAGATGTTCAGTTCTAGCACGATAAATATTCTTTATCCCCCCGGAGCGGTATGGCCTTGTCCTTTCTCACCAGAAAAGAGTTTACAATATGCGAATCGTCCATTCAATTAATATCACCCCCCCCCCCCTTTCTTTTGGCATAATTTCTCTGATTACCTCTTTCTTTTCCTATCCCTCGAGTCTCATATCCATTTTTCACGACGTGCATATGTCTAAT
>RBNK01000448.1:0-25727 GCA_003990785.1 Endogone sp. FLAS-F59071 | reverse complement strand
TTTTTTTGTACGTATTCGATTGTTTTTCGTGCAAATAGAGGCGCCACGTTGACATACCATTCTATTTTTTTTTCTCGCCGACAGCTGGCGCATGCCATTCGTCTTGACCAGCGCCCTGAGTTCCACCGTGCGATCCTTTCAATTGCACCGAGAACATCGTCGGGATCATTTGTTGCTCGATCGACGGGTCACCAGCAAAGTAGTCGCATGCTGAGCATGCTGGGGGCGAACGCGTTGCTAAGGTTGCCTGCGAGGACGGAGAGTGTCGGGGAATTGGCGGCGGGGAGTAAGGTGGATGCGATACTGATTGGGCAGATTGCACAGTAGTTAGATTGCACAGTAGTTAGCGGCTGTATACGTAATGTGGAAATGAAATGAACCTATAAAAAGGAGCCACCTTTTGTATAATTATATACGATCGATGTGACTGTTTGGCATCCTTTCGACCATTGTATTTCAACCATGCCCAACTTTGAAATCGACGTCTCCAAGGCAGTAGGCTACAAATCGAAGCCGATGAAGGTTATCTATAACCGACGCGACTTGATTATGTACGCCTTGGCAATCGGCGTAAAAGGGGATGAATTTAAATACTTGTATGAACTTGGTATGTGAGAAACAAAGATCGCTCACTGATACTGGTGAACAGCCTCCCAACATACCTAATATCGCTAGTATTCTCTGAACCAACTTTTACAAATACCTAGATCCAAGTTTCTCTATCTTCCCTACCTATCCGTTGGTCCTCCAGAGCAAAGGCTCGACCTTTGACGTGAACGTCTTCGCAGAACAGGAACAGGTCAGCGAGGTTATCCCGGGCCTCCCCGAGTTCGACATCAACCGAATGGTTCATGGCGAGCAGCAACTGGAAATACTCAAACAGCCGCCGGTGCAAGGCGAATTCTGGTTGAAAAGCGAGGTCACTGGTGTATTTGATAAGGGTTGGTACAGGTCCAGAAGGGGTGATAAACATGCCTCTTCAAATCGATTCTTGTAGTAATATTATGTGCTTGCATGGTTTTTTCTCACCAGGTTCTGGTACAGTCGTCGAAAGAACAACCACCATGGTTGATGGAAATGATGTGTCTTATGTCAAAATGCTGACCAAGATGTTCTTTGTAGGGTATGGTGGATGGGGAGTATGTGTTCAGGCTACACTCCTTTTTTTTTTTTCTTTTTGTGAATAACTTAATTGGGAGTAACTGTAGTTCTCCACATTAATCAATTTTATAATAATAATTAATTATATAATAATTTTATCACAGGGACCTAAAGGCCCGAAACCTGTCAGCTTTAGTCCTCCCAAACGCACTCCTGACGCCGTCGATATCACTCCTACAAATCCCTCCCAGGCTTTGCTCTATCGCCTCTCAGGGTAATTCCCATGTCGAACTCTTCTGGATTGTAGCATCACTCTTTTCATTGACTCGTTCATCCTCCTCATCTCCACTCTCTCCCCATTCGTCTACACCTGCATTGCAGCGACTACAATCCTCTCCATGCCGACCCGGCTATCGCCCCCATGATCGGCTTCGAGAAACCCATCTTGCACGGCCTGTGCTCCTATGGCGCGGCGGCTCACGCCGTCTTGAAGCATCTGGGGGAAAACGATGCTGCCAGGTTCAAGAAAATTGAAGGCAGGTTTGCCAAACCAGTGTTCCCAGGTGGTACGTAATCCCCACCCTGTTTTATTTTATTTTATAGAGAGAGCATTGGCTCTTCGAAACAAGGTTTTGTCACAATACATAAGGACTTTCTGGTACCTCAATCATAGACACACTTGTGACGTCCATGTGGAAATCGGACGCCAACCTCGGCACCGCGGACGAGGAGACTATTCTATTCGTAACCAGCGTGAAGGAACGTGGAGTCGTGGTAATCAGCAACGGTGTGGTGATATTGAAAAAGGGTGCCGACCAAGCAACAAAGGCTAAGCTGTGAACAGCTACAACGGGCCTCCCTAAATTTTATTTTTTTGTTTTATAAAACAGCCCTTGCTAATTACTTTACATGATCCAATGCTAAGACACTCTTTCAGTGTCATTAGCCGAAATGATAAATTTCTACTATTTACTATTTCGTGTGCAATAAAAGGGAGTCGACTGCAAATCTTCGTTGAGATTTTTCTCTAGAATTTGAAAATTATGAGAATGCTAATTTACAAAAAGGTTCTTAAAGAAAAGAGAATGAACTAGGAAAATCATTCTCTTTAATCTAAAGGTTCAGGTAACAGTGTGTGTAATGTATTGGAACACATAGGATACGATGCCCTTCCCAGTCTCTTCGCGTAGCACTTTATCTGGTAACTTGGCGAGTTCTTCATCGTAATGGTCCCATCTATACAGCAAAGCAAGAGTTTAAATATGAATTAAAACATAATAAATCTCTACTGCCTAAATAGAAGGGAACAGTATCGTAATGACAACTCACGAGCTTGTGTCGCCGTACTGCATGTTGTTCGCCTTTTGGAATTGTTTGCCCTTGATGCATCGCTTACCTATATGTACAGGGTGTATTGATAATCATTCCAACAATGTGAGCTTTATGTCGCGCGCACAAAATACTTTCGCTTCCATGAGAAATGGATTTCATAAAGTGATGGGTCAGCAAAACAGTAAATAACACACATTTGAATGTCTCATGAGTATCACACGCTGTTGTATTGTTGAACATGAATAATTGTCTAAGATCAGCAAGAGAGAAGTGCCGCTCAGTATCCATGGCTTCGTCGACCACACAGCTTGACAACGATTGCTTGTGAGATTGGCGTTGGAATATTTTCTCTTCGATCGTTCCGGTTGTAATAAAGCGATATACAAAGCCTATGATCGACATTATTCAATGGTCCCAATAGCAATGATAAGTTGTTAAGCAGAAGATCGTGGGCAATAAGGAAAATAAATCAGCTTGATATTACGTACAATCTTTTTTTTGACCATCACGCCAAACGCGAGCCAGAGCCTGAGAAACACATGGTAAGCGTTAATGTTATATCTTTCGATACTTTTAAATGAAAATATGATTTAATACCAACTTGTTGATCAGCAGCAGGATTCCAGTCTACAGAGACAACGAATGTTCATTTCCGTTAGCATGGTATGTTACAAACAACACTGATGATATACATCATTTTTACTCCGTAGCAAAGATCGACACGACAAACTTACCAGGATCGAAAAGAACCAAGCGGTTGGCGCCAATTAAATTTATTCCGCATCCACCAGCTTTACTGCTCAATAGAAAAACAAACTCATCGCCACTGGGATCGTTGAATCGATCAACAAGCTTCTGGCGCTTTGGGATAGACATGGAGCCATCCAAGCGCAACACACCGTATCTAATTTGGTTTATGTAAAGAAAGGAATCATTTAAATCGAAAAAATTTCAGGAACAACAAGAAATCATGGAATTCGCAAAATCAAACTTACTTCTTTTGCCTGCAAAGTCTTTCAAACAAATCCAGTGTTTGAGTGTAGTTACTAATGAGAACGATCTTGTCCGTGGTGTCATGCCTAATCTTAGCCAACATCCTACGTTAAGATGAACAATAGATGGTAAATTCGAGCGCAGTTCGATACACCAATCTCCCCGCAATTTTGCGAAAATAGGAGATACTCACCGATCCAAGACCATCATTTTGCCCGAATATTCCGCATTCACCATTCGCGCCTTATCTCTCGCTGAATATCCTGGTGGTAACAGGGTTTCGGAACCTTCCAGGTCCTCAGGTAACTTCAGTAGATCCGGGTGGTTGCACAATTTCTTCAACATGGTGATGGCCTTGGGTACAAGGTGAACAGGTAATTATTAAACGAACCAGAGTTTACTTGGCATTCACTGCTACAGAACGTTTGCTATTACTGAAACAATAAAAAATATATATATCTCATTTTGTGAAAAATACCTTCAGTGGCTGACTGCCTTGTCCCTTCAACAATTTCCGAATTTCCGGTGAAGTGATAAAAAGATCATACAGTTCTTTCTGTAGAGGTGCCAATCTGCAAAACACCACGTGTTCGTATTTTGTTGGAACTGAGAATTAAACATAGCATGAGACGAAAAAAGCAGAATTAATATGACAATAAGGAGTCTGCAAAAGTGAGCAACCGGTCAGATTTCTTACTACTCACGATATTTTGTCAAAATGTCGTTAGTGCGGCGGATAATAAACTTGCTCACAATCCCCCAGAGTTCGGCGAGTTTTTGATCGCTCACCTCGCGGTCTTTCTCCGAGGCTTCAGAGTCGCGGCCGCGCAGGATCGGGTTTTCGTAATTCTTGCGGAATTCATTCGGCGTTCCCAGAAGACCCGGATTGGCAAAATTGAGAAGAGAGAAGTACTCGCTAAGATCATTCTGAAAATTACATAATCAATATTGCGTTATAATTTCGTTAAGAGAGTTACAATAAAATGGTCACCTCACCGCAGTATTCCGAGTAGGGAAAAAAAAAAAAAGAGGATATAAACCTGGATGGGTGTCCCAGACAAGATGATTCTCCGTTGAACTTGGAGAGAGTCTAGCGCCTGAAAAGTCAACGAGTCTGAAAATGGACAAAGGTTGTATTAGCGGGCAGTCCAAACCATGACAAATTCCAGTACGCCATCTTTTCTTTACGATACATACTTGAATTCTTTAAGCGATGACCCTCATCGCATAGTAGCAACCCCACCGGACAGTTCGAAAGTAATTCTACATGCGTACGCAGGGTCTCATAGGAGATGATCAAGACTTGGAGTGTAATAGAATGATGGAATGTTAGCCGCAATTCGTGGCACAATAATTTCAGCGACTCTGATGATAGTAAAAAAAGTACCTGGGTTAACAATCATTCGCCCTTGAGCAGATGCCCAAGCTCTCAGATCGTTTACTAACTTTTCCTTGGTACCTTTGTTATCGATAGCGAGTGGACTGATGCGGATCGACCCGAGCCATTTCACTGGATAATAACATTGCCACAGTTGTCAATGACACGCAGTGTTAGATTCCACGGAAACACTCAGGGTAAGAGGCATAACCATTTGTCAAAAACTGTACCTAGCTCGTTCGCCCAGTTTCGGACCAGAGTAGAAGGGCAGGCAATGATGCACTTGTCGATTGTCGATTTATTGACTATGGGAGATTGGCGTAATAGCGTCCACATGAGTGCTATGCATTGAAGCTATTTAAGATGGTTGGTTATGAAGTTAGAAAGTTATGAATGATGAGGGCTATGGGATTGAACGTCAGAGGAATTCATACCGTTTTGCCGAGCCCCATTTCGTCAGCCATAATACATCTTGATACCGGGTCCATTAAAAGGTGAAAATAAGTATATTAAGCATGCGAGAGTTATGAAGATACCAAATCTAGCGCAAGCTCCTTACCCTAATGCGCCGGGTACTGTACGGCCAGTTGCACATTTATACATAAACCGTACACCTTCTATCTGATGCGGCCGTAGAACCTTTGCCAAGATGGGGTCTACAACAACGTGAACTTTGGCGTGCTCTTGCTTCTTGGTTCCCAGAATCTCAGACAATGTTTTCCCGACCTGTTTCGGCTTGTTTTTGTTCTCTTCGTCGTCGGGTTCTTGAACATCGTCAATGGCAGGATCGTACAAAATGAGGGAGCCTTCGACGGTGTGATCATGCAAGGCGCGGGTGACGGAAGAAATACGTCGGCGGACGCCGAGGGTTCTCGTGGAAAAACTAAAGGAACTGCTTTGGGAAGAATTCTCATCACCAGGTTTATTCAAAATGGGTACCGAGAACTTCTTTGTGAGCACAGAGATTGGATTATAGTCTTTTGGAAGGGGATTCAATGCGGGGGCATTGTTAGTGCTGATGCTAGCAAATGGTGTTCGACTTGTTTTAGATTTCGACTTTTTATTTGGTGAGGTGTTTTCGTCAGAGTAGTCTGAAGCGTCGTCTTCCCCAGGTTGATCGGATGCATGATCATCTTCTGCATAGTGTTTGACGGGCTTCTTTCTCTTTGGAGTGGCCATCTGTTTGTCGACTTTTGTGTGAAGCGGAGATACCAGACGAGGCTTTAGCATTGTGATTCAGAAACAAAGAAAACTACGGCGACGATGGAACAATGACGCACACGCGTCTCACTCTTTGTTTGGGCAAATGCCTTTTTTGGTTATAAGTTATCCTTAAATACGATTAAAGGTAGTATATGTATCTAATGTGAGTTTCTCTAGTATCAACCTTATCCACGAATAATCTGCGAAATATCTGCGAGACAAAGCATCCAAGACTTGATATACAAAAATGCGAGCATTGGCTTACCGAGCCATATGTACCTTACGTATTTTTTATCCAGTAAGAACTATGCAGGTATTAGAATCAATTTATTATTATAAAATTTCCAGATGTTTCTTTCAATCTCTACAGTGGATTGTAGGTTCCTACTGAATGCAATGCACTAGGAATTCCTGCCTTTCAGATACAATTCCCAACCCACCCATCAAACCCTTTTCATCAACCATTGCTACAGAGATCATCGTCGTGGAAACCATCCCCTAGAAAGTCATCGTTGCGGAAACCACCACCAACCATCTCCTAGAGATCATCATCAGGAAATTCACACACATTCATTCGTCTTGCATCTTGATTATTCAAATTATTAAAAATCATCTGCATAATGAAATATCACAAAAATAATATTAAAGAATTGGTCCGCCTTCAAAAATAATTCAAGAATTGTACAGCTTTATTATTTAGCATCCATGCCTATGGATTTAAAATAGATATTATACAAAAGTACATAAAGCGTTCTTTGGAAAAAGCAGACCACACCAGAAAACCTGCATTACACGCTTCTATCCAATCGGTTGCCATGTTTCATCGATCACCACGCTTATATCTCCAAGATCGAAGAATTCCGGTGGTGCATTCTCATCTACATAGACATCACAGAATGAGGTGAAAAGAGAAGAAAAAAAATCAATCGGTGCGATTTGCAGTGCTGGGCAAGGATGCTGAGCAAAATACCCGTTCGAAGCTTACCAAGAATGCCGGCAGTAAAATCGTCACTGCCATTCACCATATTCTGGAATGTACACAAAGACATGTCACCGATTTCATCACCCAGCCAAATATCTTCTTCTGTACGCGCGCTCTCCCAATGATCCCCCACAACACACTCTCTCTGGTCCGGTGTCCTTTCCATAGCACTCCGAAGCTTATTAACCAATGTTTCTTTTCCATCCCTCCGCCTTTTCCCTTCTCGACCATTGCCGACTTGTTCCTCGCTTCCTCGACCGCGCTTTGATCCAGTGAAGCTTTCTTCAAACACGTTGCCCTCATTTTCGTCATCATCCTCTTTTGCACTCAAAGGACTTACAACTGACAATCGCCTTAGAAGATCGGTGTCCATATTGGTTTCGTCTGCGGCCACCGCGGTGAATCCTCTAGGATCGAATGCCCAAACCGGGCTTTCACCCACATGCGCCATAGCTGGTGACACACCCGTCGGCGTCGTCGAGAGCGAGACGCGCGAAGAGATCAATGGATAATACGGCTTTGACGCCGTTTCATTATGCAGCACATTCCGGGTTAATTTCCCAGATTTCGACGCCTCTGGGGACTGTAGCTCTAATTTTCCGTCCCTCTCCAGCGGGCTTTCACAGTCAAATTCGCTCAACACAGATGATTTATCAAATTTCTCTTCGGTAATTGTTGCTGCCTCACGGATTGTCTTTCTTGTCGAGGGTTTAAGCGCGGGCTTTAGTAGTGATTCTGGACGGTTCTTAGCGGCCGAGGGTGAGGACGACGGATCGGAATGCGAGCGTAACATGAGCGGGGTATTTGTCAAAGTGTCTGGTGGAGTGCGTGCAAGTTTAGATCGATGTTCAAAGACTTGCTCGTCTATTTTTTTTTTTTTTTTTTTTTTTTTTTTTTTTTAGCAAGAATTGGAAAAGTTGTTAATATTATTAGACCTAGCTGCTTACTAAGTACTACTCTTTATCCTTTTTATTACTAACATCCATTTGAATGCCGGCCAATTCGCCCAAATTACGATCTACTCACCAATAGCCGCCAGCGGACTAACAATTCCTTGGATCACGAATTGATCCGATCCTGCCCGCTCATTCTCATCTGTTAAAAATCGTGCGGCACCGCCGCTTGTGCTACGAAGCTCGGTCATCGCTTCTCTGGCTGTTGTTGAACGCGTACCAGTTTTTTTCTTGACGCTGTCATAGGATTGACCTCGTCGCCGATCCGGCGACGTCCCAAGATCTTCATCCTTCACAACGTGGTCAACAATCTGTTTTTGATAGCACGATTCTCGAATTACTTTGAGATAAGTAAATTTGCATGAAACACATGTAAACACGAAGGCCTCATACCTGTTCGCATAGAATGTCGTACGCGTTCCTGGTCATTCGCCGGGACACAGGAGCAGGAATTTCTTTAAATTGTGACGCCCGTGTGGTTTTGGAATGCTTTGCGGGTGAAGTACGACTAGTGACCGGCAATGTCGTGGGCTGTGATGACAGTTCCATTGCTAATTCAGGCGCGAATACCGCGATAAAAGGTTACTAAAATTCACAGATCGGCTTTCCGGCCTGCAGACTTGCAATCTGTCCTTAGCTCTCTTAAACCATACGAACCCAAACATTGAGCAACGTACCTGTCTTCAAGTCTTTCTTTCTCCGTTCTGGCCCTCGTTTCTGCTCTTGTACGACTACATTTTCATTCTTCTTTCCAGTAACTTTGGAAGAGGGGGGTTTTTCGTTCAGAGTTTTTACAGAGTTCGTGAACCGCACAGAGGGAGCCAAGGGTTTGCGAGCCTCTTTCTTTTTTTTAGTGGAATCATCTGAAATAATAATGATAGCAGTGTATTTAAAATGAGGCGGTATTTGAAGATGTGTAAAGAAAAAACCCACAACAACCTAAATCGACTTGTAACATTCCTCTATTCCCGATTGTATGTTTACGAGAACTTCCATGGATTCGGTTCCAAAGTAACCATTTCAATAGCAGGTACTAAAAAAGGTTTCCTCATATTTACCAGTTTGTTTCTCTATGTCCACCTGGACTGACAATGAGCAAGGTAATCTGTTCTCTTGTGAAATTTTTTGCGCCGCTTTGATTATCGTTGACTTTCGAGCCGTTGCAATTGTGACGACGCTCTGAACGTTGGAATGCACAGCGCGATCGATCTTAGCAATCACTTCCGTAATCGGCAAGTCTGTTGTATAGATATAAATAGGAGTCAACCAATAGAACTCGCTGTTAATATTTTAAAAATAATAATAATAATAAAAAAACTATTTGGGATGCACACGATGAAGAGAGTTTACCCACCTTTAACCAGCATTAGCGTTGGAAATACATCAATATGGTCGCTAGCATCCTCCTTCGCATTTAATGTTTCCCCAAATAACGAGAACGTCGGAACGGGGGGATAGAGATCAAGAGGGCGCGTAGGATGGCTTCGAGATCGCAGAAAACACAATCATGTATAAGTATGGAAGTTTGCAATTTAAATATATAATCAGACATATAAAATGTCTACCTTGTCGTACTTCCTACACCCGTCACCAGTTCCTCATTTATGCTCTGCGTCTCGCTCCTCAATTGTTCACAATTGACTAAGATCCCTTTTAACCTCTCTTGTAACATGCCCCTCAACCTTGCGACTTCCTGCTGTTGCTCTTTAAGTTCAGGAAGTTGTTTTTCGACAAACTCCGCTATATGATTTAGTTTGTTATCATCCGTGGTGTTATGAGGTTCTGGATCTTGAGGCTCACTGACAGCTTTGCTGAGGCTGCGCAGGCTTAGCCGCCATATCCGTATGGCGGATAAAAGATCAAGTTTGCCGCGCTGATATGGGGTGATTTGACCCTAAAGTTGTTATGAAATAAGTGAAATCAGGCACGAGTCCGACTAAGTTTGAGTTGCGGCAGTATGTACCACGCACCCAAGAGTAATTCGTGGGTGTTACACATCAAGTTCCCACAACCGAGTCAATATACAGGCACACCTTTTTGAATTCGCTATCCCATTCCTTGAGCATCCATTCAGGGATCTCAAGCTTTGCTGCTCGGCCATCCAACCGGTGTTTGTTTGCTCGATCGTGCAAGATACTTTCGATGGTCTCTGCGAAGGAAGAGGAAAAGCAACTTTCTTAGGCCAATCGGTCAACCCAGTCATGCCCATATAACCTTGTCCGAGAGGGAGGAAAAAAAAAAAAAAAAGCTGTATATTTAAAGGGAGCGAAAGCAAAACTCACCAATGGCGTTTGCACCTTGTTGGATTTTTCTTTCCTCGCCATCTTGTGTCTCTGACATCCACTCGATACATTCCCTCCACATTTCTCGAACTTGATCTATCCGGCGTTGCTTAATACCCTCCAACTCTTCAAGCTTGTCAATACCCTCCGTTCTTTCGACATCTTTCTCACTACTCTTCAACTCGACAGACTTTCTTCGTTGTCGACTTGGTTTGTCATGTATCAAGTGCTGCTTCATCTCATCCAAATCTCCCTGTAATTTAGAAGTATAAAATAGTGCCAATCAACAGAATTGTTGGCTAAATAATTTGCAAAAAGGCACCGAATTAAGGAGTCAAATTGAACTAACGGCAAAGTGACGAGTGTATCATAAACTCACGTTTTGTTTTTGTACCTCTCGAAATTGCGCCGTAATAGCATTGGCACACTTATGCCATCGCTCTTGTGCTTCCCGTCGGCGCTCCGCGTTAGCAAAGAATTCGTCAGATTGGGCAATAATGTGTGTCTATTTGGAAAAAGGATGGATGGGTAGAGTCATGAAAAATACGACAAGTGAAACACTTCGTGCAACCATAGATCGAGATAAAGAATCCAAACCAGGATTGATTTCTATTACTTCAAGTATATTTTTGAGTCCAGTCCGATCGTCCTTGCTCAAACTTTCAAAGTCAATGTTGGGTACTACATCCGTAAAATTAAGCGGCAGGATAGATTTCAATACCAAGGAGATTCAGGAGGTATGGTTAATGTTGAAGACGTATGCGTAAATTTACCTTTTGCGTATTGCTTATAATCTCGCTCCATAACAACACGTAGAACATAGGACGAGAATAGTGCCATAATGCGCTCAATTCTGTTTATGTATGGACGGATTAACAATCAATAATCCTATGAACACCGTTTCCAAGTTTAAAATGCAGACATTAAGTTTAATTCTAATCCTACGCTCACCTTACCCCACGACAGTCCTCAAAGTAACTTCGCCTGAGCGGTAGGTCGTTCCCCAGATGACCCTCTCGACGCAGTGTTTCGAGCCATTTGTAGGTAACGTCACGGAATTGGTGTGGCTGCTTGCGTAGGTCAACAATTGGCCAACAATCCACGAAGCGCTAATAAAATAACCCAAAGTATAATTGCAGATTCAGCCTTCAAATAAAGTGTTTAGTTACAATTTTCAATATGAGTTATATGTGCTCAATTTGAAACGAGCCTGTTACCTCGCGTGCAATCGCCGCGTCCAGTTTTTCAAATAAAAACCATGCGACAATCTCCATTACTTTGGTATTGTTTGCACCGCGGGAAAACATTTGCTCGTCGAAAATGATGTTGGCATAAGAGCCCGTGGCATGTACGGAGGGTTGAAAACCAAGAAGGACCAGGCTCGTGTGGAAAACAGTACGCCATCGCGTGTTCATCGAAGCAGTGATGGATGCGAATGGCGCAGGATGAGAGGTAGATGATTTTGAATTGCGAAATGGGGTTGTAACTGCTGAAGAACCAGAGGCTAAGTCTCGCATTGTGGAATCGATCGTACGGTTGTGTTGCAGTCAAACAATAACAAACGCGTTTTTTGACTGAGATTGCCAAATCTGTTCATGCTGACATCACCCGTCATATTTCCTAACCACAACAGGATTTATCTGTGTGTGTGCACGCAAACGTAGATGATAATTTGGCTCCAAGGTGCGATAATGCTAGAAACCGGGTTACAATACATATACTTGCAACGATTGTAATGCCAGTACATATTGTGAATCTGATATTTCAGATTCCTTTTCTTGAAATAAATCGATGCACATTCAGCATTCAGCACGATGACTGTGTGGCTTATCCGATCAGGTGACACGTCTTTTCAGGAGAAGAAAGAAGCTGAATTGGTTTCCTGCTTAATACGACTGAAGTTTTACCATGGCCTTCGACCTCAATCAAAGTGAGATAACGAACAAACTCATCCAGAATTTAACTGGCATCAAGGTTTGCACATCGCCCTCCCCTATGCTTGGCATACTCGCTTGTCTTATGCTCAACTTCAACAGGAATCTGACCTTGTTCGTAACGATCCGACGATGCAGCCGGGTACTAAGAACTTTGAGCTATGCGTACAATTTGCCGAATCCAATTACAAATATCATCGCTCTACTACCATCAATGAACGTGACACTGAAAACAGTATCAAGGGGCTAGTTGAAAAGTTCAGAATCAAAGGTCGAGACGCAATGGCAGATATGTTGGAGGCACTCACCCAACGACTTTTCACACCGAAACTGATCGATAAGAAAAGCCTGTATTCGGTAAGCTCAAACGTTAAGAATTGTTACTATATTTGTCTGCTTTCATCCGAGCTGAATGACTTTTTTCCCGCAATTTACATACCACTTCCTACGTTAGCGATTTTTAAGGTTCGATATATTAGCTCTTTTGCTCAGCCTCTCTGAGAAGCCTCTCGCCACCAACTATATACCATCAACAACGTTCTGGGCGCGCCTGGCGCCACCAAAGCCGCTCACATGGGAAGACATTGTGCGCGAAGAACCATTGACGGGTGAACATTGGTCGCGACCAGGGTATGATAGTGATGAAGACGACCAAGATAATGTGACATTGCTCGAGGATTTTGAGTTGGAGTTAGACGCAAATGGATTAGTGGTCGGTGGAGGCTTGGTAGGGAAAAAGGTGAGTATTTGATAGACACAGCCGCAAAGTATACAAGCTACATCTGTCATGCAAGCTTGAGTGATCAAACCGAAAATCGACTGAAAAGATCCTATTTCATTTTCCTCTGATGTTTCACATCACATACATTATGAACGCAACTCACAGCTTCGAAAACAGAAGAAAAAAGCCGAAGCGTGTGAGCAAAATCAGCAACAGGAATATGATCCAGTGGCCCAAGGCTCCCATTATCACAAGATACATATCGATTTTGAATCGCCTGTGGATCTAAATGTCATGCAAGTTTTGTCCGAGACGCAGTACTGGCGAAAGCCATTGACTGACGGCGCCTTCGCAATTCGAAACCGAGACGATCCTGACTTTAGTCTCACCGGGGGTAAGTGCAAGAGAGTAGGCTGATCATTTGGCTTAATAAGCTGAGATATGAGAAGATTGTTTTCTTTGAGGTTTGGTGATACATTGTCGATTTAAAAATCGATTCATTGTATAGAATTCCCCATGTTGAAAATCCACGAACCTTGTTCGTTAGGTAAGAAAGCTCTTTTTCATTCGTTTTCTCAGGCCAATGCTATTTCCGATTTGATGTGCAAATACCTTTCTCCGTTCTCGCCAACAAATCTACACAGCGCCTGCTTTGATAACCCATCAATCTCGTGACCATGACATGCGATTTCTTGATCCTGGACGGCAGCATTATCTAGATGAGGTTGACGCTATCCGCGAAGTCCTCTTCATGTTACGAGGTCATGCAGGGGTACTTTTTGACCGCCACGAATGGGATGTAGGCGGGGAGGTTGGTGGAGGGCTTGGATGGGAGGGCCTTGGAATAGTGGAGGGAATGTTTACGGTGAGTAATTATTAATGATTTATAACTGGAAATATATTTTATCTTTATGTGGAGTTTTGACAATATAAAGACATCACTTCATTTGACAAGAACAGGTGAATCCTAGAGCTATCGTCCGCCATTTGACGGAATCCGCTCTAAAGAATATCCTTTTTGATTTCTGTGATTATGGCAACTGGGTGACAAGATCTCGGGAGCTGGTTAGATGGTAATTAAGGAATTTTATGGGTGTCTTGTTCTTTTTTTTTTTCATTTAATTTTTTGTTCATATTGCTTCTGTCCATAATAGCAATTAAGCCTTGTCAACGGATTCAACTATTTGGCAGTAGTTTTCATATAACTTCTTGCTTTTCTTCTTTGACATCTTCTATTGAGCACACAGTCTTTGTACTGCAGACCCCACTCTCTATGGACAGACTTGCCAGGCGTTTGCTTCGGCACTGAACGAAATTCTCGTGAAATTCGAAGAGCGAATTGCTGGATTGGAGACCGAATTCACCAAGTTTGCGAAACGACCTGAGGGTAAGGTTACATTTCATCTTAAGTTATTCGTACCAATTACCCCTGTTAAGTATTGATAGATTTGGCAAAAATATATACCTAAAAGGTAAAGACATGGTGGTTTCGCTACTCAAGCTACGAAATCTACTATCCGCGGATCTTGAGTTATTCCGACTCGTGGGTATGGTTGTCTCTGATACGCTAGTTCTTGGTAAGTGATAAGACTCATTTTTGGCTTGAATAGATATAGGCAATCACAGAGCAATAGCTCATATTATCGCATCCGCCTTTGGCGACTAACTTATGGATCCACCACAACAGAAGCTGCATCTACTCCACCCAGCGGCTATCCACCCATATCACCAATTCCACCTGCGCGTTTGACGATCTCGCTTCTTACGGGTCTATATGACCAGGTAGTGCTCGCGCAATTTACAGGCCAACAGGAATCATTCGCGATGTTACGTCGCTTGTTTGATTGCAGTTTTGAGCCGTACGGCCGCATGATTGATCAGTGGATTTTTGAAGGTAGTGTTGAAGTTGACTGCGCAGACGAGTTCTTCGTCATTAGGTATGCCTATATTAAGCATGATTTCTCGCAACATTGAGATGAGCTACGGCAAATTGAGATAGCTGAAATTTATTATGTCACTCAATGTGCCATTCACAAGAAACATCGACGTCCCAGAAGACTCTCCGCAGTATTGGCAAGAGGGATTTTGCCTTCGCTTCATGGAGGCTGGTAGTGGGGCAGGAGGGGAGGAGTTTGAAGCCGATGACATTGATCAAAAGTCGTCGATACTGTTGTATCCATCGTTCCTGGAGCCGTTCGCCGCCAAAATACTTTTCACAGGAAAAGCTGTTAATATGCTTTTGTCATTGAAATTGGGAGATGTAAGAAAATCCGGCACATTTTCAGAACTAGTACATGAGAGATGGCGTATATTCTATGTTATATTCAACTCGCTCATGCACATATTCTTTCTGGCGCGATGCCTATCTCTCAGGTGAACATGCAAGTTTATTCCAATACGCACATGAGATGGGATGATATGGAATGGACGAATGCATACGCATTAAACCGTAATGCACCAGCGAGCCCCGTACCCGCAATATTCACCGACGGTATCAAAGACTATGCCGCTCTTACCACCGCGAACTTTCCTATGTTTGGTGTTTTAATACCAAAGAAATCTATCTTTCGTGACGGTTTTGCCGCCGCTTCGCGTCGTGGATCGAAACGGCAAAGTGTTAGATTAGTTCATCCAGCGACTACTCCACCCACACTAGAATCTGTAATGTCGATGGCCCGAGAATCCGGACGTGAAAACGACACAGAGTCTCATAAAGATGTACACAGATCAGGCGACTTCTCTTTATATCATCAAGAATTCGATGAGCGGCTCGACAACTACGTACGACCACAGTACGAATCGGCGGGTCGCCTCCTGGCGCATATTCTCAAGGGTCGGTGCGATCTTACATATCACTTTCGTGCGTTGGCAGGTATTTACTTAATGCTCGAAGGTGACCTGATGCATCGATTTTGCCAAATGGTTTTTCGTAAGGTAAAGTTCCCCCCTTTTCTTGTACTCTAAAAAGCAAGCGTATTTTGATATTGAATTTTTTATTGAATAAACTCCTTGAAGTTGGTGAATTTGAAAGGACCTGACAATGAATCGAATAAATCGTCATTTTGACTTTTAATTGCAGATTGATAAGCGCCAGGCGTGGTACGACAGTCAGGCTCTGAATGGACTATTCATGGAGGCCTGCCGCCATACCGAGTGGGAACGGCAGGATAACGTTCACATCTGGGTCAAAGAGCGCGAAAACCTGCAGAAGCGAACCGTGGCTGCTGCGGCAAACAGGAGTGGGCAACGCGATGACCGGACAAGTGATAAATCTGACAACGTGCATCTAAATAGTGTCAGGGTATTTGAGAACGTGGTTGTGGAATATAGGGTGGGGTCATGCATCTGATGAGATAATTCTGTACACCCTTTCTCTTTTTTGAGGCTGATTATTTACATTGTCATTATCAATCATAGCTTCCATGGCCCATCAACAACATTATACGCGTAGCGGCGATACATCAGTACAAAAGAATCATTACGCTACTGTTGGAGCTGAAACGCGCGAAATATCTGATGGAGCGTATCTCCCTTTTTAAGAGTCGGCTGCATCAGCAAGCAGCGCGCGGTCGGCACGATCCTGCCATGCTCCTCTTCTATTCCCTCCGGGTCCGACTCATGTGGTTCGTGAATACAGTGTACAATTACATCATGACAACGGTGAGAAGGAATTGTGGCTTAGTATAGTACAACCTGCGCTATGTCAGTCATTGGCATAGACGACTTCTTTATTTTCAATATCGTTATAATTACACATGCCACTACTCTGTTTCTCTTTTATGATGGATAGATTCTGCATTCAGAAACACAGGAGTTTCAGGAGAAGCTGACGCAAGTTTTTGACATTGACGAGATTATTCAATTGCACGAGGGGTATGTGCGGCGTATCCGAGATAGGTGTTTGTTGAATGAAAAGGTACTATAGGTGTAGTTAGAATTCATTTTGACAGGTTCACTACAAACGTTTAAGAACCATATCGAGTCTTTAGTGCTTGGGTTTCCCAAGCGTTAAGCGTTTAATCTTTCTACTTTTTGAGCAATGATGAGGGTGAACACGAAATAAGAACGTATGACAAGTTTAACCATTGATAATTGAGTCCAATATCACTTCGTCCTTTCTTCCCTTCTCGTATCATATGTAGGTTAATCCTATCATGCGAGCCATCATCCTCATCCTCGACACCACGATTCGTTTCTCCAACCTCTTTGCTCGCTACGTCGAAGATCCAGCCACCAAATCTTTCATGCTCACGCAGCAAAGCGTCCGCATTTTGATCGCGCCAAGAGCCGATTCAGACGATGACGATGAAGGGGAAAGCGAGGAGGACGATTATGATGAGGCTCAGAGACAAGATGGCAGGTCACTAGGTGAGGACGAAGACAAGTTTTGGACAGGTCTGAATGGTGTTGATCATGAATTCAGGAGAGCTAGCGAATTCGTAACTACAACTCTGAGGGTTATTGCAAGGAACGGAGGTTTTCCATGGTGTGAGTAGCTGTTTCCGTTCATCGTGTGGGGTCTGTCCTACTACACGCTAATTGTTGGCGGGAAAATATTGGCGATAGTTATTGTGAGAATTAATGGGAGGTGTTATGTGTGTAACTCACTTTCTCCCTCGCTTCTCTCATACACGCCTTAGTCGAGGCTCTAGCGGCTTCACTGGCGGCATAAAGTCGAGCGGCTGCCATGGTTTGCTTCTTTATGCAATACAACATACTAGACAGTACTTGTATAAGATAACCAAAGATAGCTGGATGTTGGATGAATGATCCATCGTTTCCTTCTAATTCGTTGAATTCGCTTTTCAGTGCGCACTTAATAGTTGTAAATAAGCATATTGTTCTTGCATAATTAGGACTTCACATTGCATCAGAAATATAAGACCTGTCTAAGAGAACGTTGAAGACCGAAATTAGATTATGTTGGATCAATATCATTTAGTGTCCCAAATGTCGCGCTATTTTTTGACAGGAAATCAAATAATCTATAATCATGCACCTGTACCTAGCCTGATAATACATAGACATACCCTATAAATCTTCCAGTCAATCCACAATAGAAATCCTACAATTTTTTTCCAAGGAATCTTTGCTTTAAGAGTCCCTCGCCATATCTCCCATAAGCCAATTCTCAACCCCATACTTCACCACAGCCTCTATAACACCCCTCCTAACCCCATACCATGCCCATCCCGCGACCACCGCAAGCGCAACCGGGGGCCCCATCCACTCTATCAGCCATCTCGCCATGGATGGCTGAATCTTGCGGGCAAGCTCGAGCACCTGGCGCTCCGTCTCCTCGAGCTCGCCCGAATTGTCAATGACGTAGGTAGCGCGGCGGGCCTTGTCGGAGAGTGGAATTTGTGCACGGATACGCTGCGTGGCCTCAACGTCGCTGAGGCCGCTACGGGCTTTGAGGCGGTGGAGTTGGAGAATTTCGGAGCTGGGATGTGAATGGTGGTGGTGTAGAGGAGGTATCATATGCAGTAAGCCTCGACATACAAAGTCAAGACACGTTACAACGTTAATCCTCGCAATATCCATTGAACTTACCAGTAAACTACAATGACAACATTCACGAACCTATCCAATCCGCTCTCGATTAGCAGTGGTGCATCAAGGACGACGACCTTCTGTCCTGTCAGCCAGTAATAAATGAACAGTCGCAAAATCTCCATCCTGATATACGGGTGCGTGCATTGATTCAGCATTTTTCTTTTTTCTGCATCCGCGAAGATGATGCTGCCAAGCTTTGGGCGATCGATGTTACCGTCAGAGAGGAGGACGTCGCTGCCGAACCGCTTGACGATGAGCTGGTAGGCACGGCGACCTGGAAGAACGACCTCGCGGGCGATGATATCAGCATCAATGATGGGGATACTATTATTTTCCAGGATGCGGGAAACAGTCGTTTTTCCCGAAGCGATGCCGCCAGTGAGGCCTGCGAACTTCATTAGTATTTGGTTATGTGCGAAAAGTGTGGCTTGAAATGTAAGCCCTGTGGCGCAGGACGGTATTAAATTCTGGTATATTAGAAGCCGACGGCAAGAGTGAGAATTCATGGAGATTCCTCAGCTGGGAACCAACTGCGCTCAGCTCAGCTGCAACCAACTTGGTATACTCTATCGTTTTGCACATTGCAACTTGGCTGCCCTTCTTGTCCTGACGTTCCGTTTAATTCTTCACTTGCAAGAGACTTCCTCCCCTTCGTCTGCCGGCTTTGCGAGCAAACCTTTTGGTAGGCTCTAGTTAATTCCATAATAAAATGTGCATTAGTTTGATAATTATATCAAGAAATTTACGTACGCTTTCGCTATCTCCATACACTTAGCCTGCAACATCGGCTGCCGGTAGACCACCAGTGTGAGCGTTGGGAGCAAGCGAATAAGGTAGTCGTCATAAATTGATTCAATTACAATGGAGATGATTGCTCAAATGAATATAAAATAAATGTCAGGAGAAAAAAAAAAAAGTTTAATTGGAATCTCACTCTACATAACTCTTGCTTCCACACCTAGCAACTACAAAAATGCCCCACATGCAGCTCTCTCATATTCATACCGGAACATCTGGGAACCGAAACCATTTCACCCAAGGAAACCGTAAGTATCCTGGATTTCTAGAGTCTATCTGACCAAGTAAAACATTCAACTATGTTTACCACTTGAATTTGTGAACATATTGGGCATAGCTCGATCTTCATCTTGCCTCTGGATGCCAGAATTATGTATTCTCTCCATCTACCAAGATTGAACCTGTCCGCTGCCATATAGTGGGGTGTGGTGATGTGGAGAAATATGTAGGCGGTGTGAAATGCGAGGGATGTAGGGAAACCTTCTGTCTGAAGTGGGTATTAGAGTTTCCTCATCTCGTAATATTATAAGATTAACCCAATTTATCGTAAATAAGCGGGCCTGGCTTAGCAAGAGGCCTAAAATGAAGCGAGTATGCAGGGTAAAGATTCGAATTAAATCTTATATTCCACTCGTCTCATTTCTCGGATGCTTCGTCAAGACACCGGAGCCCTCTCGTACACTCCTGTACTTCTCTCGATCTTCTTGAGGAGAAAAAACAGCGGAGACGGCAGGCGGCGCAAGAAGTACTAGATAAGAACTTTTTCAAAAAGACCGGTGCGGACGAAGCGAAGGTCAAACCGGTCGCCGCCCCGCGGCCCATTAAAAAAGGAAGTCGGACGGTAGAGGTGATGAAAATGAAGGCAAAAGCGCAGGTCTGTGTATTAAGTCGATTTGAAGATTTGATTATTAAGTTGATTCAATGCTCAACCTTCTGTTTGAGTCTCATTTGTTTTCTCCCCACGAATCTCATTGGTCTCAGGGCGACGCGTCAATCCCGCAAGCGTCTCGTCTGTATTTGCGCGTTCATTACCCAGCTGAAGCTGGACTGGAGAGTAAAACTATATTTCTGGATAAGGTAAGCAATTTGAAAGACTTGGGGTTATTTTATAGCTGTCTTTGGGGTGCGTATATATACACCATGTATCATCAAATCGGTCAGTTTGAAAGTTTGTACCGTATTGTCAGGAGAGTATGAAAAAAAAAAAAAAGCTATACCTTATCTCTTATTCATATTTACCGTAATATTTAGACTTGGACCGTGGGTAAGGCGCTCGATAAAATTGCGAACACAGGCAGGATCCAGAACATGAATAATCGAGTCACTGATAGCGATGGGGAGGTAAATGGTCTTATTCTTTTTCTTTTGGATTTTGAGGGGCAAGGATGTGTAATGGGGGTAATATTGTGTGTGTGATAGGGGGAAAAGGTTTTCCTGAGTAGAAACCTTTTCGAGAAGCTTTTTTTTTTTTTTTTTTTTTTTTTTTTTTTTTTTTTTTTTTGCTTTCGGAGCAGAACTCAATTCTTCATTATTATCTCTTTTGAATTGACATCTATCCTAGCGACTGCACTTATACAAGCTTTCCGATATCTCTAACACGGAGCCGGATGCCATCAGGCTGGCCAATGATCAGCGTTTAGAGACGGTGCTGGAAAGCGCGGATGAAATCTTAATGGAGCGATGGAAGGTGCGGGCGGGTTGAATGAATGGTCTATGCGCTTCTTGAATGCAATGCGATTGGAGGGAATCGTGCTGGTTTTAAGAATTGTATTGAGAACCTCGTGCTATAGACTAGAGAAGACGATTTGGTATATATATATAATTCTATATACATTCGTAACGATCCGGGGATGTTTAAATCTCAATAGGCGATAGAAGTTTGTAAACAAGTGCTTTTGTCGAAATGAACCTATCAGTTGGTTAACTTTATATTCACAGTCAGCACCATAGGACGGTGGGCGTAAGGAAATACACCTCGAAGCCTAGGGATCGAACGTCAGGAATATTCAGGACGGCCACGATTACTACAAACCACATAATTCGCGCTGTCATATTTTTTGCTTCCTGATAATGTGACAGGCACCAATAAAATGTTCGCTCAAAGATATTACAGTGAGGGAACACAACACAAAAGGACGTTGTCCATTTTATCCACCAAGATATCGTTGTTCGTCTTGTGCTCTTTTTACGATTATGTAGCAGTCGAGCATTGCCGGTATATATCAGAGCACGATGACGGCCACGTGAATAGTCGAGTGCAGAGTATTTATTTGCCTGTCCTGAGGCGCAGCGCCTGTCGGTTGAATTTCCCTTATTTTCTTTATAAAGCTAGCGCCACGTGGGCCATTCGCCACATTGTCTTTCCAATGAATACAGGAAAACCTGCTTCCACACAATCCCACTAGGAAAAAGGAAAGAAAGGCCCTTGTTTCAACCAAAAAGGTCAAGGGTGGGTGGTGGAGCTGGAACGCACCACCACGCACGTAACTGCGTAATAGCGGTGCTCGTTTTGCGCCAAGAAGAAAATCGCGCTAAACCCCGGTGTGTAAGGGGGCAATTCGTTGGCCTGTTTTGGCTATATAGGGCGGCCACATGTCCGACACGTTGCCCTTTTGCCCTGCGCCCGCCATGCCTCTGCAAACACCCACCGCCGCCGACAAAAAGCTGCCCTTTATACCAACTGCAAACCTGTCGCCACGCTTCAACACTACTGCCACACCATCACCAAACCACCCGCTCGACGATGTCAATCTGTTTGAGTCACCATTTCACTCCCATCGACCGAGGACTGTGGGTACGGCGAGCGATCCAAGCTTACGGTCACCGTTGAGCCAGACACTGACGCTCGGCAGGGGTGAGTCGTTGAGCCGATCTGAGGGTCAGGCGAGTTTCGACTTGGAGGACGCCGTGACACCGATCCTGGTCGAACGGGAACAGAATACAAAGAGCCGGGAGAAAAAGGTCATCGTGCACAAGGTGCAAGCAACGGATACTCTAGCAGGAGTGGCACTGTTCTACGGGATTGATGTGTGTATACCACCACCGGTGATATAAATCTCATACTCTCGTCATTCGAATACCCTTCTCTAACAAGCTTCTTCCCTATCTCCTTGTCCTCGGACAGATTTCGACACTGAAGAAGGTCAACAAACTATGGTCCAACGATTCCATTCATATGCGCTCCGAACTCTTCATCCCGCTCGATGACTGTACGGTCTTGCATGAAGACGGTACCGTCACGGTCGACGATAGTATCTCGCGCGTCACCATCGTCAAAAAACGGCAAACGTATAGCGTCTCATCGGGGGATTTGGGTGCTCAAATCTCGCGATCCTCATCACCGTCATTCGACCAACACCTTAGTAATAATACCGGGACCGTCTCCGCGGCCGCGCTGTTTGCCTTGCCTGCGTCGTCATTTACCGAGTCAATGGGCCTCCCCACGCCACCCATAGCCTCCATCTCGCACTCGCACCCTCACCCCCACCGTTCGAATTCCGCCTCCGCGTCGTATCAGCTCTCCTCCTCTCCGCACGCACGCTCTTCTTCTCCTTCCACCCGTATCACCACCACCATCACCACCGCCTCGATTCAATCCCTCCCGGTCGCCCAACTCACCTTCTTCCCCCCCGCCTCGGCCCCGAGCATCAACAGTGGCAGCAGTACCATCAAGCACCGCGGTACCCACGCTGCTGTTGCGCCCTTGTCCCAATCATCCGCCACATCGTCACCGCGCCCTTCGGACGAATCCTCATCACGGTCGTCGGCCTCATCCACCACATCCACCGGGTCGTTGCCCAAAGCGAAAGGTGCCGCGGGAAGGCAGGCTCCGCCGCGGGGAGTCTCGGCCATGGAGACGATCCTTGAGCGACTGGACACGTGCGGAATACCTGTGTACCGGGCGCGGCGGCGGGATGTGGATGAGAGAAGCTCAGATGGGAAGGGTAAAGGGAGCGTGGAAGAGGACGGGGTGACGTGGTTTCGGCTTTGAGAAGTGTGGATGATTGGTGGTGTGGTGAGTGAATCAGAGAATCAGGAAATTGAACATGCGATTCATGGATTGTTGAAGGACACGGATGAATTGGTCGGTATGAAGCCAAATGCTCTTTGTACCAAATGCTCTTTGTTTTTTTTTTTTTTTTCTGGACAATTATTTGTTGATAGTCAGATGTATTGTAATTTCGGATGTAATTCCGCTCACACGCTTTCATGCTTTGTTATACCTAAGCACACATTTGTTGACGCTCGTGTGTATTCACCTGTAAATAGACCATATTCTCGATTTCTCAATTATTTGCAAAATTCCCGTGACATGACGGGCACATGCAAATTAGCAAAATAGCTTGGATTGATTGTGAAGCTTATTATAATTAATTATCTGTATTTCACGCCGCTTGTTTACTTACAGCTCCCCCCCTCCCTCTCCTTCCCGTAGAAAAACGACACAATAAACTTGTTTACAATGCCCGTGCCCATTCCTTCTTACGAAGACCGTAGTTCCTACAGCCGCAATGCCCGCCTCCGCCACCTCCCCACCTTCGAACCCCCCCTCTACAGCCGCCCTTTTACTTTTAGCACTACCCCTCTCTCTCGCGATACCGAACGTCGCTCGGAGCACCACAGTCCCCGCGTGCGCCGCGCCACTCAGCAGCGCGGCAGTACCAATCCTCTGCTCGAAGATCCAGTTTCCCTCGAGCCCGCGGACGAAGAGGAAGTGGGCGAGGATGTCCTGGGCGATCTGCTGGGCTATGCCGCTTTCTCGCAGCGTGCGTCTGCTAGGACCTCTGCCACGGCCTCCACCGCTATCGACCTTGATGCGGGCGGCGGCGGGCCGGCTGGCGAGCCTCCAAGCAGGCGCGGCGCCCTGCTCTTCGGCAACGACGACGATATTGCGGCGGCGGCGACAGTGGCGGCGGGGGACTCGGCTCCCGCGGCCAACCCGGACGAACAATCTCTTCTCTCCTCCTCTTCCTTCTCCTCCTCCCCTTTTGCATCCGAGCACATCTCTTCGCTCCTTTACGGGGCCCTCAACACTATGCTCTCCTATCGCCGACCCACCCTGTCTTTTCCTACCCTGGCTGATCCATCCGATTCCTCATCCCTGGCGACGAGGCACACGTCCCGTCGCTCTGTGTCATTGTTACCTTCGACCGAACGCGATGCAGCAGACGAAAACGAACCGGAAGAGGACGAAGGTATGGACTTTGAGACCATGCTCCGGCTGCTTAGTGAGCAGAGGACGCATGGGGGTGCGGAAGAGCTCAACCGTGATGACACGGATGAGGTACCGGAGGACGAGGACAGCGGAACTATGCTAAGACGTACACGAGAGAGAATGTGGGGGTGGGAAGCCGAACTTTCGGATGACGATGATGACACAGAGGAAGGAGAGGAGGAAGGGGATGAAGGAGATGAAGGAGATGAAGGACATGAGGGGGAGGAGGAGGAGGAGGATGAGGAAAACGAGGATGAAGAGGAGGATGAGGACGAGAACGAGGACGAAGATGAGGACGAGTATGAGGATGAGTATGCGGATGCTGATGAGGACGAGGACGAGGACGAACTAGACGAACCAAGCGAAGAGGAGACGCACGATAGGGACGGCAATCCTGGTCGCGTTCTTGACTCTAGCTCCGACTCGGGCTCCATTGATTCCTTACCGACCGACTCTCCTTCCCCTCCGCGCAGCCCCATTCCCCGCTCCCGCTCGCGCCTGAACCCCTTCGTCCCCCACATACCTTCAGGCCGCCACATCCAGTTCCACCCTGACAGCATCCCCCTCATGGCGGCTTCCTACCGCCCGCGTTTCCTGGGTCCCCCTCCGGACCCAGACGGCGAGCGTCAGGAATCTCACGCGCGGCACCACCAACGCCTCGCGCGACAAGAGGAAGGCGACCGATGTTTGGTTCGGCACCGCGGAGTGCTTTTTGATCCGGATGGCGTGCGTGTCGAAGTCGCAGGCGATGGCAACGGGTTCTGGAGCAGGTTTAAGGGGAGATTTGGAGCTGGATCGGCAAGACGGGAGGACGACGCGTACGACGAGGAAGAGGTTGCGCCCGAGGATCGGCGGGAGGAGTATTTTAGGAGCAGGATAGAAGCAATAAGAGCAATGAACTCGAGGGCAGGGTTTGAGGATAAGGAGGGCACGGAGAAGGTTGCGCAGGTGGAAGAGACAGAGTTTGAGTTTTTGGGGCGATGAGGTGACCACAATGGCATTGAATATTGGATAATGAATATGTGACGATTCCTCTCTTTACTCTGAGGCCGACACTATTTTCGTATTTAGAAATGCGAATCAAGAAATTGGCAGATTGGAGTTGTGGGTAAAAGACTTTGGTCTTCAATACTAGTAGACGCTTCGATTATTCCTACGTTCAAGAAAATGTAATGTAGATAATTATATGAACCCTAAATATTTCATTCCTGCTTGCTTGCTTGCTGTTTTTACGGTTAACGCTTTCTCTCTCTCTCTCTCTCTCTCTCTCTCTCTCTGT